>NW_021026857.1:235108-259180 GCF_004153795.1 Camellia sinensis
GGCCTGGCCGAAATTTTCCATCAATACTCCATCGGCTCAAAAGATGTTGGGTGGGTCTATTATCTTAGGATTCGCCGCCGCCGAGAGAAGATAGTTAAACACACACCGGACAAAGATCTTAATGACGATGATTTTTTCTGGGTCTCTGGGAACTTTGAGGATTTTCAAGCCTTACCTCCTCCAAGGTGGTGCTTGTGAGCTTTTATAGGTTTCGAATGGCATAATCCTAGTAGGACTTTTATTTCTCCATGCAGAGTCCTCCTAGGATTCATACTCCTAAGGATAATGCTTATCCTTTTACACCCTCCCCCACTGCTTAAACCAAGTGGGATGGTTTTCACTTTGGCCGAACTACTATATGACCGAAATAAGCTTGGCTATGCAGAGCCACAGAGAAGGCCGAACTGTCCTTAGCTCGGTCTTCTCCTCCAACTCCTTATCTCGGCTTTCCCCTGTTCAACCATGGTGTGTTTAGATCAAACTTCCAAGTAGCAAGTTCTGACCGACCTAACCAAATTATGACACGACCGGACTAAATGCAAGGCCGGACTTACTTCAAATTGCCACCGGACCGGAGTTGCTTTATAGATTCTTGAACCGGAGTAACCACACCTCTCCTGGGCCGGAATAACTACACTTCTCCTGGACCGAAATAACATTACGGCTTCTTACCGATTCCTTCACACTTTGGGCCGCAGGGCCCAACTCACAGCTCGGCCCAATTCTTTCCCAAAAATTACCCTCTCAGTTATTATTGTATCTATTTTGTACAAGCCTAGAGCTTTATATGTATTAAGTTTAAACTCACTTTTGTTGTAACCAAGTACTGTCTTGGAAAGTTGTAGCCAATAGGGCATTAATTTATCTGTTGTAACTTTTATTTCATATGTTTTGTTTATAACACATGCTATAGATTCAGGGTTAGGGCTTATGAATGTAAAGTTGCATGTGCCATTTTTTGTAATATTGAATCATGTAAATATAAAAATATCATATTCAGCTATGTATTGTTAATGGGTAATTTCGGGAGATGGTATCATTGCTATTTAATAATTGTAATGAGATGAATTATGGTTATTATTTCGGTGCGCCACATTTGTCTTCGTTTGAGTGCAAGTTTGAGTGCTCAAGCGATCTTTTGAACCATCCAGTACTGTTGTCTGCAGTCCAAGATTTTGAGAGGTGGTGATGTTCGCTTGAGTGTAGATTGGTTTGCTCAAATGGTCTGTTCCTTGTACGGTCTGAGATTCTAGGAGTTTGAGCACTTGTTTCACCGCTCGAGTGGTCTATTCGGAATCTAATCTTTAAAAAGTTACATTTTGATCAAATCTATATCATTTTTCATTCTCTCTTCTCTTTCTTTCCTTCATTTCTAAAAATCTAGCTCCGTTTGGTTTAGTTTTAGAATTATGATTTGAGTGTGGAGTTGTGATTTAAGTGTGGAGTTGTGAATTGAGTTTTGATAAAAGAAAATTTGCTTACTTATGAGTTTTGAAAAGAGTTTTTGAATTTTAAATTTTGAAAAGAGTTTTGATTTTGAAAAGAGTTTTGAATTGTATTTTGGGTTTTGAGTTTTTGAATTTTGAGTTGTATTTTCAAAAAATTTGGATTTATTTTTTAAAAATATTTAAGAATGTTTAAGAAAATTTTATTTTTATTTTAAACATATAATATTTATTTAAATTTTTTTATTTTGTTTTGTAAATATTTTAAATTCAAAACAAAATTCCGCACTCAAATCATAACCCAAACACATAACTCAAAACTCAATTCAAAATTCATAACCAAACGCATAATTCAAAACTTCATGGTACTTTCAAAACTCTATACTCAAATCATAACCAAACACATAACTAAAAAAATTAAAATATTTAAAAATATATTTATAAAATGAAATAAAATATTTAAAATAAAAATTACATGTTTAAAATAAAAAATAATTTTTTTTAGATCTTTTAATATTTAAAATATTTTTAAAAAATACAACACACAAATATATGAAATACAGTACACATTAAAATAAATAAATAAATATTTAAATTATAAAATATTTATCCTAAAAAAATAAAATTAAGAATTTTTTTAAATATTTAAAAAAAATAAATCCAAAAAATTTCAAAATACAACTTAAAACTATTTTCAAAACTAATAACCAAACAAATTTTTTCTTTTTAAAACACGACTCCACGCTTAAATCAAAATTCTAAAAATAATTTTAAAAAGCAAAATAAAAAAAATATTTTTTTGAATTTTTTTTTATAATTATAGTTTTGAAAAGAGTTTGGTTTTGGGTTTTGAGTTGTGTGTTTAGTGATGTGTTTTGAAAATAGTTTTTGAATTGAGTTTGATATGTTTTTGAATTGTGTGTTTGGTTATGAGTTTTGAAAAAAGTTTTAAATTTTTTTGATTGGAATCACAATTCCAAAACAAAACAATTCACAACCCTAAGCTTTGAAACTTAGATTTCATCTACATCTAGTAAAAATATCAACCTAGTTCCTTATACCAAAATGTAGAGCATGGTGAGTGCTTTCCTTTAATCTTATCGAATCATGTTTTTTTTGTCAAAATTAGATTTTTGGGCTTTCTTCACTTCTTGCTTGAGGTAGAGATTTCCTTTATTCTCCTCAATATTTTCGTATAGACAGATATGTGGTATTTTTATTGCATTAAACGTCACATTTGGAAATGATTTTGAAAAGCATATAACAGAAAGTTAGTGTTTTGAAATAAAGAGGTTAAACTTATAATTTATTGTGGATTGTGAAAGTTTTCAACTATTAGTATAACGATTCCGTTTTAGACCTGACCCATTTATTATTTTGAATCCGGGTTTCCTTATCCTTAATAACTGTCCATGTTCTTGTTCATCTTATTCCTTCTTGAATTGGGTTGTGTGAGCATTGTGGTTGGTTTGAAACAGGTTGGGACTTCCTTTTTTAAAAATGAGTCTTTGCCCAGATTTTCGTCAGTTCGCTCGAGCGGTACTTTGGTCGCTCGAGCGGTCCTTGAGAACTTCCAGTATTTTTGTAGGTTTGTAGAGCTACTGGAAGGGTAGTGTTCTTCACTCAGTCGATGTTTCTTACGCTCGAGAAATCTTGTCTCGAGCAGTCTTTCTTGCGATCGAACGGTTAGCCTCTGTCTGCAAAACTTCTGGGAGGGTGTCATTGTGTGCTCGAGCAGTAACTTTGTGCGCTCGAGTGGTAACTTTGTTCGCTCGAGCGATATCACTTATTGTGTCTAGTCGTTCGAGTGGTGTTTTGGTCGCTTAAACGGTCTGCGCGTATATCAGTTCGTAAAAGTCACTTTTTGGATCACTTTTTCATCTCTCTCTCTAAATATTTCAAAATCTCAGATTTTCTTTCTCTCTCCCTAAAACTCACCTTTACACCTCAAATACACCTTGATCTAGTGGTTTCTCAACCATTGTCCTTTGGGAAAAAGGGTAGAGCTTGCCTAGGGCTTCCATTTAATTTGAGCGGATCGTGTTTTCGTCGCCGATGGAATTTTGGCTTTTCTCCTCTTCGCTTCAAGAGGTAGGGATTCTAGAGCTTCTTTTCAATACCTTGCAATAGATAGACTTGTGGTACTTTTTACGACATTTAAAAACATAGTGTTATGGTTGATTTGTTAAAAAGCATATGGGTTGGTTTGGGTTTAAATTGGTGGGTTTGTGGGTTATGTTTGATTATGGGTTGTAAAAGCATGTTTAGGATATGGGGTTGGTAGGGTTTGGTATCTCCTTCGGAAATTTTGGGATGTTAAAGGAAAAGCTTAAGGTGAATTGAAATTGGGTTATGTTGTGGTTGGTTACAAATTTTGGCATTTTGGATTAATGTTATTGGGTGTTGGTAAGCGTTGTGTATGTTGGGATTTGGGATAATGAGGACTTGTTTTTAAAACAAAGTGTGATTAATTACCTTCTTTATAAAACATGAGAATTTGGAATGTATGGGAATATGGAAATATTTATGGGCGTATTGATTACGTAATTGACGTCTAGATTTTTGTCCTTGGCCATCGGTGGAGGATGGTATTGATTGTTGGTAGATACATGTTGTGAGTACTATTGTAGGATAGGCTATTTAAGGTAGAAGGATGTATTGTTGATTGTAACTGGACATTGTGAATGGATAATTCCATTGTTGAGTTGTAGATTATGTTGTTAGAAAAGGAATTGGAATGCTTGTGGATGTGTTTATGTTATGAGACGGTCGATGGATCGTTATGGTTTTGATGTTTGGTAATCCACATTTTGTTTTGGGAACATTTCGAAAATGCAGGAAAACCTGTTGTTGAACGGTGATGCATGCATCACGTTTTGGAAGAAGTGGGTTAATGTCTTTAACTGTTACTAGTCAAGATTGTGATAACTAGACTAGGTGTATCTATTACACTGTTTATTATTTCTGGTGGTTAGCGTGTTATGCTTTTAATTGTATGTTGTTTAGGAGGTTCGTTTCTCTCCGGGTGAGGCCGGTAAAGCATGGTGCATTGACAAAGGTTTCCTCTCCCTACCAATTTGCACCCGGTGAAGTGTGAAATGAGATCTGTTTCTGTCCGGGTAAGGCTGATAAAGCGTGGCACATTGACAAAGGTTTCTTTTCCCTTTCGGTTTGCGCCCAGAAAAGTGTGACCTGAGGAGCACCCTTGTCCAGGTGAGGTCGATAAAGTGTTATAGATTATTTGTGTTGTAGGACCTGTCATCTGTGTTGTATACCGGTAGAGATGAAGTTGGTAGTATGTATTACTTCAGTTATTTCTTTTTGAATGTATAGGTGTTATTAGTTTTCATGTTATGGTTATCTTTTAGTCCTTGGGTCTATGGTCAGGGAAGATAGTAGATGTATTGGTGCGTAGATGCGTATAGTGTATTTAAGACTTGCATGTGGGGTTATGTTTTCTGAACAAATGTTTAAGTGAGATTCTTTTATGTCAACGTGGAATGTTTATTAAAAGAGCAAAATGGGGTTTTGAATGTTTTTGGAAGTAAAATGAAAATTTGGAAGAGAATGATTGATTTTGTACTATGTTGTGTCAAGAGGATTTTTTTTTTTTTTGAGAAAAACATATTTACTGAAATACACTTTTGGATATTAACTGTCATACGACTTATATGGTATATTATTGTGCATGCATGATCATTTTTGTTTATATGTTGTGATTGGTGAGGATCTTTGGGATCTCTACTAGGCTTAGTGCTCATCCCATGTGTTGATAAACTTTTCAGGTACATGGCTAGAGGATTGTTCATGCCTTGAAGTCTTTTATTTATTGGTCGCAGGGCCCTCTGCTTGTTGGCCGAGTGCCATATATTGTGTAAGGGTAAATCTCTTTTGTTTTTATTTATTATTATTCAATATAAGCCTAAGGGCGTCATACCATGTCTTATTTATATATTGTCATCATTGTCGTGAGGGAATGTTATTATTTATTCCTTATTTATGTTCTCAAATGGATGAAATGATTTAAAATGGTATTATTATAAAGGATTTGGTAATAACTCGAGTAATAAAAGTCAGGGCGTGACAACTTGGTATCAGAGCGAGCCGAATCGAATACTTTAGACTCGTGCGAAATGGTTTTTACCATAGTGGGTTTGCAATATTTAATGAGGATGTTACATATAGACGATTTATTTGTTAGGAGTCTATGTATTGCATTTATGTGAGCATGGGGCTAAGTTTCTGGGATAATGCTTGTCGTCGGTGAACTTGCTTAGAGGTCACATTAGAAACACGCTTGATTAACGTGGTTTCTTATGAGAATTCCTTAAGAGTTCTGGGACACGTGGTTATCCATGTGGACTTGATTCGATTATGTGATTAAATGTGTAACTGTTAAAGTGACTTGAATTGGGTATTATGCTAAGGTTGTCCTGTGGCTTAATGGTACTACGCATGTGCCTCGGGCAAGGCCGTTTCGGTTGTACACTAAGTTTTTTTTTTTTTTTTTTTAGTTTTATAAGATGTCTTCATAAGGGAGTAGAGGTCGTGTGAGGAGTGAGAGTATCGATAGACTACAGTTGTTCCGTTAGTACCTACTCCAGCAGCGTCGGTTGTGGGCGAGAAAGTTGCACGCGAGATTATGAGAGCGGTGAGAGGCACTCTATCTCGCAATGAGGGGGACCATGGGCATAACGTTAAGTTGACTAAGGAGTTTCTTTGTTCCAATCCACTTGTGTTTTTGGGGAAGCCTAAGCTGTTGGAGGCTGATGACTGGTTAAAGCAAATTACCAAGACTCTTGATATGCTCAGAGTCAAAGACGAGGAGTTGAGGGTTGTGTTGGCTAGTTTCCAACTGAAAAGAGAAGCAAGTTATTGGTGGAAGACGGTGCGAGTTTCTTTGGGCACTACTTAGGGTTGTATTCACCGATGCCTTTTTGGCTAAGTACTTTTCTCTTTCTGCTTGAAAAAGATTGAGTAACCAGTTTGTTGAGTTGCTCCAGGAGGATACTCTTTTGGCACAGTTTGAGGCGAGGTTCGACAATTTATCGAGGTTCGCTCTGTAGTTGGTCATACCAGAGAAACAACGTTGTTTTGAGTTTAAGGGTAGATTATGTGATCTTATTCAGGGAAGGGTTACCAGGGCAGTGTATAGAGATTATCACACCTTGGTAGAGGCAGCGGCTCACGTGGAAGCCGTTAATAATAATGTTGGTCAGGATGAGGAGGAAGAGGCGATACCAGCAAGTTCGACTATTTGAAGAGGTAGTAGACCTAGTAAGAATTGGAGACATGCAAGATCGCAGGCACAAGCACAATTAATGTCTCAATCCACTTTTGGTTCTTCAGACTCGTCCTTTGGAGGGTCTAGTTAGGCATGGGGTTCATCGAGTTAGTCTTAGAATAGGGGACCACCTATTTGTTCTAGGTGTGGTTGGATGAGCCATGTTCAGTGTCGTTGCCCTCTGCGGGAGGGGAGTCAGTTTCAGTAGTCCAAACGACAATAGTAGTGAGGTTAGAGGTGTGAAGGAGTTTTGGTGCCTTGTAATATACTTTTCGGGTGCCTTGTAACGTAGTATGATGTTATCTTATGAAAGGTTGTATGCCTACGGATTTTATTTATGCATATGTGTATGTGGTCGTAAACTTAAATGGTGTGGATATATAATTAACTTTGCATTTATTTGTAATGAGTTGGAAGATGTTGTAAGGATTAGAAATCCTAGTTTTATTATGCCATATTGATGTCTTGAGGGAGCGTGTGTTGGCTTGGGATGTCTTAAGTTGGTTTCATATTGCTTGCTAAGCGATAGTGGTGTATCTTATGTTGTGTTTAGTTTTGGGGTGGCAAGAATGAAGTGGTATAGTAGTATAGTGGTAGTGTGTTGTTTTGGGCTATTCCGTTATGAGAATGGAGAATTGGTGGGTTGGCTGTATGGTATTCGAAGTTGGTTGACACATAGTCACCTCGAAAATTGCTTTCGGTTTGAGCAAACAATTGTAAGGTTGAGGGGTATTTCTGGTTATACTTGAGGGCGTTAAGCCTCACTTATAGGTGTTGTTTGGTTAGTAGGAGCGTGTGGAACCTCTCATGTTGGGGTGATGTGTTTGTATGTCGATTGAGTGAAAGCTTTCGCACCATTGAATTATGTTGATTAATATTACTAGTGTTTGTGTTGGTTTGGAACTTTCGGGATTTGGGAAGCTGTGTGTGTTGTATTATATCTTATAGCCCGATGTTATTTTTATTCATTATTGTTATAGAAATGTGTAGTTGTGTTGTGATATCACCGAGTGTGTGATAGAGGTTGTTGGGTGATGGTTGAGATTCACTAGATGTTGTTAAGAAATGAATTGGAAAGGGAGTTTTGGTTTGATGGCCTCTTAGGGCATTTCATTTCAACTAAAAACTTTGGGTTTGAAATCTTCCAGGTTATTTGGAGAAAATGCTTGCATAACAATTGGTTTTCTTGGATTTTTTTTTTTTGAACAAAATTTTGTTGGAAAATGGTGTGAGTTTGAATAACTTTTAGCCAAAATAGTGTCAGTGATAAAAGAGTTTTCAAGGTAATAAGAAAATTATTGCTTTAATCGACTTATGTGATTATTCTATTTAACCTTGTAGGGGTGAATTATGTTATGATTTGATTTTAGTTATTGGTGACGTGTTTTGGGTTTGAAAAGGTTTGACGTTGGGTGTTTTTGGTTGTGTTGGAGAGCTATCTCCGTGGACCATGGTTTGTGGGTGTAGTACTCTTTTCGGTGAGAGTTACTTGAGAATTTCTAGTTGTGAGTGTGGTTTTCCTCTGATGTTCAAGTGTTGAGCGCTCAATTCTTATTTGGTTTAGTCTTGTAGATTCCATCGGGTATGTGGGTCAAGGAGACAGTTATGACTCCTTTCTTGGTGTGTGTTGCTCGGGGAGTCTTTGGGGCACCGAGGTGTTGGACCGAGATTTGAGAACATATTTCGCATATGGATCTAGTTTTAGGTTGGTGGGTGTATTCCCTTTCCCGTGGTGTGCCTGGTGTGTGGGCGTTCTCTCTAATTTCGGAGATAAAATTCCTTAAAAGGGGAAGGTTATAACGATTCCAGTTTAGACTCGACCTGTTTATTGTTTTCAATCTGAGTTTCCTTGTCCTTAATAACTGTCCATGTTCTTGTTCATCTTATTCTTTGTTGAATTAGGTTGTGTGAGCATTGTGGTTGGTTTGAAACAAGTTAGGAGTTCTTTTTTTTTTTCAAATGAGTCTTTATCTAGATTTTGGTTGGTTTGCTCGAGCGGTACTTTGGTCGTTCGAGCGGTCCTTGAGAACTTCCAGTATTTTTGTAGGTCCATAGAGATACTGGGAGGGTAGTGTTCTTCGCTCGAGCGGTGTTTCTTGAGCTCGAGCGGTTAGCCTCTATCTGCAAAACTTCTGGGAGGGTGTCATTGTGAGCTCGAATGGTAACTTTGTTCGCTCAAGCGGTATCACTTATTGTGTTTGGTCGCTTGAGCGGTGTTTTGGTCGTTCGAGCGGTCTGCGTGTATATCAGTCCGTGAAAGTCACTTTTTGGATCACTTACTCTCTAAATATTTCAAAATCTTAGATTTTCATTCTTTCTCTCTAAAACTCACCTTTACACCTCAAATACACCTTGATCTAGTGGTCTCTCAACCACCGTCCTTTGGGAAAAAGAATAGAGCTTCCTTGGGGCGTCCATTTAATTTGAGCGGATCGTGCTTTCGTCACCGGTGGATTTTCTGCTTTTCTCCTCTTCGCTTCAAGAGGTAGGGATTCTAAAGCTTCTTTTCAATATCTCGCTATAGACAGACTTGTGGTACTTTTTATGACATTTAAAAATATAGTGTTATGGTTGATTTTGTTAAAAAGCATATGGGTTGATTTGGGTTTAAATTGGTGGGTTTGTGGGTTATATTTGATTATGGGTTGTAAAAGCATGTTTAGGATATGGGGTTGGTAGGGTTTGGTATCTCATTCGTAAATTTTGAGATGTTAAAGGAAAAGTTTAAGGTGAATTGAAATTGGGTTATGTTGCTGTTGGTTACAAATTTTGGGGTTTTGGATTAATGTTATTGGGTGTTGGTAAGCGTTGTGTATGTTGGGATTTGGAATAATGAGGACTTGTTTTTAAAACAAAGTGTGATTAATTACCTTCTTTATAAAACATGAGAGTTTGGAATGTACGGGAATATGAAAATATCTACAGGTGTATTTATTGTTTTGATTACGTAATTGGCATCTAGATTTTTGTCATTAGCCATCGATGGAGGATGGTATTGATTGTTGGTAGATACATGCTGTAAGGACTATTGTAGGATAGGCTATGTAAGGTAGAATGATGTATTTTTTATTGTAATTGGACATTGTGAATAGATAATTCCATTGTTGAGTTATGGATTATGTTGTTGGAAAAGGAACTAGAACGCTTATGGATGTGTTTACGTTATGAGGCGGTCATTGGATAGTTATGGTTTTGATGTTTAGTAATCCACATTTTGTTTTGGGAACATTTCGAACATGCAAGAAAACCCGTTGTGGAACAGTGGTGCATGGAGCACATTTTGGAAGAAGTGGGTTAATGTATTTAGCTATTAATAGTCAAGATTGTGATAATTGGACTAGTTGTATGTATTACACCATGTATTATTTTTGGTGGTTAACGTGTTATGCTTTTACTTGTATATTATTTGGGAGATTTGTTTCTCTCTGGGTGAGGCCGGTAAAGCATGACACATTCACAGAGGTTTCCTCTACATACCTGTTTGCATCCGGTGAAGTGTGAAATGAGGTCCGTTTCTTTCCGAGTGAGTTCGATAAAGCGTGGCGCATTGACAAAGGTTTCCTCTCCCTTCTGGCTTACACCTAGAAAAGTGTGACCTGAGGGGCACCCCCGTCCGGGTGAGATTGGTAAAGTGTTATAGATTATTTGTGTCGTAGAATCTGTCATCTGTGCTGTAGGCCGATGGAGATGAACTTGGTAGTATGTATTACTTCAGTTATTTCTTTTTGAATGTATGTGTTATTGGTTTTCATGTTGTGGTTATCTTTTAGTCCTTGGGCCTATGGTTAGGGAAAATAGTAGATGTATTGGTGCGTAGGTGCGTATGGTGTTTTAAGATGTAAGGTTGGGTTAAGACTTGCATGCGGGGTTATGTTTTCTGGACAAATGTTTAAGTGAGATTCTTTTATGTCAACATGGAAGGTTTATTAAAACAACAAGATGGGGTTTTGAATGTTTTTGTAAGTAAAACGAAAATTTGGAAGAGAATGATTAATTTTGTACTGTATTGTGTCAAGAGGATATTTTTTGAGAAAAACATATTTATGGAAATAGACTTTTGGATATTAACTTGCATACTACTTATATGGTATACCATTGTGTATGCATGATCATTTTTATCTTTATGTTGTGATTGGTTAGGATCTGGGATCTCTACTAGGCTTAGTGCTCATCCCACGTGTTGACAAAATTTTCAAGTGCAAGGTTAGAGGTTTGTTCCTGACTTGAAGTCTTTTATTTATTGGCCACGTGGCCCTTTACTTGTTGGTCGGGTGCAATATATTGTGTAAGGGTAAATCCCTTTTGTTTCTATTTATTGTTATTCAATGTAAGCCCAAGGGTATCATACCATGTCTTATTTATATATCGTCATAATTTTCATGAGAGAATGTTATTATTTATTCCTTATTTATGTTCTCAAATGGATGGAATGATTTAAAATGGTATTATTATAAAGGATTTGGTAATGAACTCGAGTAATAAAAGTGAGGGAGTGACAATTAGAACATGTTTTATGAGATTTAAAGTAAAAATGCCTAATTTCTAATTGCTTAATAATGTTGAGAAATGACGTAACAGGATAATGTCGTGATTTTAGAGTTATGTTAATTATTGTGAATTAAGATTTCGTATATTAGAAAAAAAGGAAATGTTTGTTATGAAAGTTGGTTATGGGAATTGGTAAAATAAATTATGCGATGTTTGAGATAATTTATTTGTTGGACTAATTCTAGGAAAGGTTAATGGGTTTTAAGAATGGAGATGTTATGAGAGTCATGGTGTTTCATTAACAAGGCCTCGT
Organism: Camellia sinensis; assembly: GCF_004153795.1. Taxonomy (NCBI): domain Eukaryota; kingdom Viridiplantae; phylum Streptophyta; class Magnoliopsida; order Ericales; family Theaceae; genus Camellia; species Camellia sinensis. Next base: position 246,639 of record NW_021026857.1, read on the forward strand.
GTTGCTAAATGTGTATAGGTTTTGTCTTTGGCCATTGGTAGAGGATGGTATTGATTATTGTACAATAGATTATGTTCGTCTTGTGATGTTAATTAAAATTTTATAATATAGAATGATGTGGTCATACGATGAGTTGATGGATAAAAGTGCTATATAGAGGGTCTGTTTCCTTCCGATTAGCACTCATTGTCAGAGGTTTCACTTTCCTTCTGGTTTGCGCTCGATAAAGCGTGTAGACTGTTGGGCTATATAGAGGTTTCACTTTCCTTTTGGCTAGCCACAAGTAAAGCGTGCCGCTTGAGATAGGTTCTAGATTTTCTTTTGGAGTAGCACCTAATAAATTGTGTTGGATTGGCTTGACGAAGCCAGTTGTTAATTATGTTGTATTTATTGTTTGGCTACAGAATTGGGCAGATATATGTGACATGGTGGCTTTGTGTGAGAGGTTTAAAGTGTGTGATTTGGATAATTCTATAATGAATTTGATGATATTGTTTGTCTATATGATAGGTTTGGTATATATAATTGGTGTTATATGGATTATAATAAATTAGCAGGTGGTAGTGTAATTATTGTTTTGGATTAAAAGTTAGAATAAGTGTAGGATTGATTGGTTTAAAATCTTTTTCTAAAGTAAATGAGATTTGAAGAATTTCTTTTGAATCATAAGTGATAAGTTGAAAATATAATAAAGAAGTTTTCTTTTGAAGGCCGAAGAGAGATTTTGAGGAGGAAGGCCCGAATTGGAACAATTCAATTCAATTTATTTGTTTGAATCATGATTAATTTATTTTTTGGATTAAGTTTTCCTTTGAAGGCCCAAATTCGAACAATTCAATTTCATGTTTGTTTTTTGAAAAAGGGTTTGATTTTGCCATTTAACAAAGTAGGCTTAAAGTTTGTGAATTTGCCACTTGACAAAGTGGGCTTAAACGTACATTCATTGAATCATTCCAATTCAAGCAACAAGCCTTCATCCATAGGCATTCAAATAGTTTATCAAGTAAGAAATTAGCCTCATGGCAAGCATGCTAGTCATGGTAATCACTCACACTCATGCAAGTATGCTAAAGCACTAAAAACTTACCTAGTGCTCCAAGCTAAGATAAACAAAAGAGTTCGAAAAATGCATAACTCCTAACAATGCCAAATGGCTAATGCAACTAATAGGCTCAACTACTAATCATGTTATTTGTAATAATTTGGTAACATGCGTTCTAAGCACGTATTCAAAGAAGTATTGAAATGACAGTGCAGTTAGAATGATGAACCAAGCCTCGGTGTATGCAATACAAATGAATGGATGCAAGCATGCGATATGCTAATTGAAATGTGATGCCCCTAATCTAACCATCAAAAGTAGGTAAATAAATGGGAGAAAGACGTGGGGTTGGAAGACATACACATTATTACAACAATGCACTCTCACGAAAGAAAGTTCGAATGAATAAAAGCTAAGCTACATTACTTAACTAATTATTACAAAACAGATGAATAAATAATTAACTACCTCTAAGCTAATTAGATATTACAACAATTAAATAATTAACTATGCTAAGCTAATTAAATAGTTACAACATAAACTAACTTAATTAATCAATTGAATTAAATAAGCACAAAACAAACTAATTAGCTACAACTAATTAATTACAACAAAGTCACTACTTAAACTAGTTAACTAAATGACAAACGAATAATTTAAACTAATTAACTAGTCCAGGAAGCGAGGGAGGCCCATGCATGCTTAGTTTCCACCCGAAGAACGTCCATTGTCTGCCTCTGAAAGCCTTTGTTGCACAACCTTTGCATTGGTTTTCCACCTCTGGACCAACTTTGTTCTGTCTCAGAAGGACACTGCTGAATTTTCACTGGTGGCCAACAGGGGGCCGGTCGCCTACTGCTGATGGTCGGTCGGCCACTGATGATGGTCTGTCAGCTGCTGCTGGCTTGTTCTTCCCTGCTGCAACAGAGGACAAACGGAGCAAAGAGAGGGTATTCTCACAGGTTGTTTGTACTGTGTACCTCTCCTTATCATCAAAACATCTCAAAGGAGTGATACACTTAGCTCTTAAACCATCAATCAAGCAATTTCATTGCATGATGGCCAAAGAACCAAGATGTATAAGTTCAATAAATGCACAAACAAGACTCAAAACCTTCACCCTATCATGCATGATCAAGGGCAATGGAGACCTTGTAAACTTGGGACATTTCATCACTTTAAGTATGAAATGCCCCAATTTTCCTTGTACTCAATTAACGTTCGATTTGAAAGACAACAAGACACAACTAATTTCTTATCTTGCACAATTTTAGTTTCAACTTTTTAGTTACTCATTTTAGATTATCAACCATTTCTTAACCAATTAAGTCCATTGGTGAATCAAGTCCTCTAAAGAGAAGGAAGTGTCAAACAAGGGGTGGTTTAAGGCAAGAGAAATGTGTCATGTCATTGGTAATGAACCCCCAAAAGAGGATTAAGCCATTAAGCATGGACCTCAATCTCAAGCTTACACAATCCCAAGGTTGAAACAACCCTCAAAGAAAATGAAAAAGTCAAGAAATAAGGGAGGTTGCAGAGATTAATAGTGCTAAAATTAAGTGAGAAAAGCACTAAAACATGGCAATCAACTCAAACAAGTGGTGTCTAAAGCTTTAGAACACCAAGCTTGTGAGGACACTTACACTACAAGCATGCAAAACAAGACTCAAATGCACTAAACAACCAAAAACAGAGACAAAACAGTCTAAAATAGTGCCCAAAATATGCTGGAATTAAGCTGCAAGTGACTAAAAAAATAAACTAACACATAGAGCTAACTAGGCTAGTAAACAAAACACAAGGAGAGGAGGCTAACCCCTCCGAATTTGGACTTCAAAATATGATTTTCACCACTGGAAATACTCTGGAATTCAGTGTTTAAAGGTCCAAAAAAAGATGGTTTGAAAATGGGAAACAAAGATGGAATGGCCTTACAAATAAGAAATAAAGAAGGGTGAACCACCCCCTAACCCTAAATGGCCTAAAACCACCAATTTCAGCCCACAAAACAGAGTTTTTATAGTTCAAAAATAGTCCAAAAATAGTGAGAAGAGATAGAAAAACAAGTATGTAAAACAAATTAAAAAATGGGAGTATTATACCTCTTGAAGCAAAGCTCAACTTTAGGCAACAATTTAAGCCAAAACGACCTTCTAAAGCTCCAAGAAGGCCTCAAGAAATCTCAGCTCAAAGATGATCAACTTTGGTTAAGAAGGTGTAGGCAAAAGTGTGATGTATGTAGGCTAATATGCACAAATTTGCAAGAGAGAGGGAGAGAGAGAGAGAGAGAGAGAATGTAGAGAAAGAGAGAGAGATTTTTGTTCCAAAAATTCTAACCCTCAAAAATGGGGGAGGAGACCCCCTATATATAGAAAATATGAATTCTATACAAGGAGATCCAGCCCTACACGTGGGTGCAGATGCATGTATCTGTGCAAACAGCTGGCACAACTGGCATAAAATATCTACAAAACACACTGGTGGCTGACTGGCCACACCAATGGCCGGCAACTAGGATACATGGCCGACAACCTATGGTGGTGGCCGCCAGATCACCAAAAAGTTCAGGCTCGAAACACCAAGGTTTTGGTCCAAAACAAGGCATAGAATAGACAAGGTTTAAAGGCTCAAAGACAGGGTATTCTGCCGAGGACTTCGGGCACTAAAACGAGCACATGCAAGCATAATCATCGAGTGCACAAGCGATGACATCCAAGTCTTGAGGATGGTCAAAAATGGGGTGTCTATACCTTGTAAAGTACTTTCACTTCCCAACTGCTACATTTTATTATCTATTACCTCTATCGCATTGCATGTAGCATCTATCGCATCCATCTACTCCATTATCCATTACACCCATTACATCTTACCATTTTATTACCTGCATCTTTTCCATATTAAGCTTAGTTTGGCATGTGCTCATACTGTTTCCCGTGTTAAGGCATAGTTCTGTATGTGTACGCGTCTATTCCACCAAGAATTGTGGTCTGAGGGTTTCGGTACCTTTTTTGTGTTAGACGTGGTTTGTTTTGTGTCCATGCCTTTTCTAGGTAAGACGTAGTTCAGCTTGTGCCTTTTATTCACTGCATCTATTGCATTGCATTGTACTTTGTTTTGTTATATTCAGTATTTAAGATCATTATCTTTTCCCAGCAGATCATTCCTCACATACCACCCCAATTACATGTACCTTTTATGCATTAAAGCATAGCTCTGCATGTATACGCACCTATTCCACCAAGAATTGTGGTTTGAGGGTTTTGGCACCTTTTCTGTGTTAAACGTAGTTTGATTTGCATCTCCATTCCTTTATGGTATTCGTGTGTTTTGCATTGCTTGTGGTTTGATTATTTCGTTACATTGTGTGTCATTTTGTATTCTGCCCCTGAACTGCGCTGGTTTGATTCCTTGCAACGGGATATGTAGGCAACCCTCGAGTTCAACCAACTACATCTGTATTTTGTTTGTTTGCCCAAGTCTTACGGTCTCGTCAAATGGATCATTTTTGGGCTTTGACATTCACTCACGTCATTTCATAATGTGCTGAACTCTGTCAAAGAGGCAACTGTAGACACCCCATTTTCGACTGCCTGCAAGACTTGGGCGCTTTATTATGAGTACTTGATAATGAAGGTTACGTTGTGTAAGTGTTTTGAAATGTCAATAAGAAATCCAAATTCGAGCTCTAATCTCAAACCTCACACCTCATTTTGGCCAAACTATTTTAGAGCTTAAAACTCTCTTTTTCAAAATATTTTTTCAAATGTTTCTACGATGTTCCGAGGCTCGCATTTCGATTAAAATATTACACTTTTCGGTAAACCAAGTAAGGACAAAGTGGAAATAAATCGAAGGGAGGTGAACACTTTGAAAAATCTTTAAAAACATCTTATTTATAGGTTTGGAGTTGAAGGAAATAGGAGAGGTTGGAAGAAAACTAGTTGTCAAGAAAGAAATGAGCAGCTTTCACTAAATTAGGAATATCTCCTTGTACATTCCGAATTTAGATATGAGATTACCACCATTGGAAAGTAGACTTTTGGGGCTTCAATTTAGGCTTAAGAATCACCTAAAATCGAGTCCAGATGAGAGAGAAATGCCTGTTTGAAGTCGGGCTTGAAAGCAGTCCTTTTGGAACCGGCCGAATTTTTTTAGATCTGGCCATGGCTTGTTTAAACCCGGCCGGGTTTCAATGAAAAATAGTCCAGACTACCTTTTTAAGACTCGACTTTTCATTTTTGGGCCCAGCTGTGTGTTTTGTGGCCCGGCCGGGTCTCATTAGCGCCAAACAGAATAGCTGGCGAGAATTGGACAACTGGCTTTGTTTGAAGATATTTTTGACCAATTTTGCTCAAATTCTATAAATAGACCCCCTGCCTTCAAAATTAAAGGTTAGAAGATTTTCCTAAGGGCTTTAAAGGATATTGAGAGCTAAAACCATCTTCCTTACTCCTTTAATCTTCAAATCTTCTTGAACAATATATACACCATTAGAGCTTGTTCTTGAAGCTTTTTGTTGAAGTTTCAAACCATATTTCATAAACTTGAGAGTGCTTTGGAATCAAGTTTGATAAACAACCATACATACTCCTTCAAGAGATATACTTCTTCCCATATTTTTTCCTTTATTTTTTTACTAATCATCTTCTTCATTACCCTTGAGTTTGTGCACTGTTGGGGGCCACTTTCAATGGCTAAAGTATATGATTCTTAATCCAAAAAAAGGGAGGGGTTAGCCTCCCCTCCTTAAGCTTGCTTATCTAGCATGTTCTCTCTTATTTTTGTTCACTTTCTTTCTCTTTTTGAAGTAGTTTTGTCACTATTTTTTTGGGTTTTAGCGGCTGTTTGACTCATTTAATTAATTTATGCTTTGAATATTATACTTTTTGTGTTGTAAATCCTCATGGCTTCGATTGTTTAGGCCTTAGACATCGAGCCATTTGAGTTGATAGCTCTCTTTATCTAGTTTCATGTAAAGAGTCCCATTTTTGTAACAATCAACCTTGCATAATCATCTCTGCACTCTCTCTCATTTCTTGGTTTTCTCTTTGTTTGTAAGAGTTGTGTGAAACGAGTGTTGTTTAAACTTGATAAAGAGACCTTTCATGCTTAATGGTTTAATCTCTTCAGAGGTTCATTACTAGGGCATTGCATCTCTCTCATGCCAAAAACAACTTCTTGTTTGACACTTCTCTTCATTAGTGGACGCAATTCTCAGTTTGGGACTAAAATGACTAACGAAAGGAATGGTAAGTTGAAAGATGCTAATAAAAAAGGCTAAAATCAATCAAACCGACATAAAGAAGAGTAATAAAATTGGTTGGATTTGGTCAGACGTTATACCGAATCCATCATTTCTAGAGTCACCACATACTAAATCATGGTGTTTGATTGAAGCTTGAGGCGTGTCTACCTCCCTCTTTGAGTTAACTTCACGGTAGCAGGAAGGGGTGGTGTGTCTTTCATCGCATTCATAAATTTATGTCCAATCGTGTCCAAAACCATCACACAATCAATTTGCAACCATTGATGGTTTCGGAACCGAATCCGTTCTTCTCTTGAGTTTATCCATGATGGAGAAGAGCAAAAGGGACAAACATGGTTTAAAGCTGCTCTGTCTGCACTATTTTAACCTCAGAGCACAAAAAATATTTTTCTGCAACAAAACAAGGCATGGCTGGCTCTTTTTGGGCCCGGCCGGATCTCACTGTAGGCCGGTCGGGCTCCAATGTTTGGTAAATAGAACACTTTTGGTTGAAACAGAGGGAAGTGGCTAAGAGTGAAACAGAGCAGATTCCCAGAGGGCAGATAGAGCAGTTTCCGCAAACCATCTTCATTGATGCGCATACGATCCTTGTGCATTCTTATTTTTGTTTATATTATTGTTGTAATATTGTTATTCATATTCTTGTTGTAATATCTTTGTTGTAATAAATTAGATTGTTAGTTAGTTATTTACTATTCATTTGAATTTGTAATAGTTAGTTTAATTCGGACACTTGGACATTTGGACCCTCTTGTGCGAGGGCAAATATGTAATAACTTGTGTATGTCTTCCAATCCTCATTTCTTTCTCCCTTTTATTTAACCGCTTATAATGGTAGCATCATATTTTCCTTAGCATTTTCCATGATTTGCATTCATTTGTCATACATACATACGGGCTTGGATCATCATACTAATCAATGTCAAATTCAAATTTTTTACTCGAATACGTGTTTTGTCGCATGCCTTGATTTGACTCACATGCCATACTAGTAGCCGAGCCTTATAGTCGCATTTTGTATGCGTTGCATTAGTCATATTGCATTGTTTAGATCATGCATTTTTTCTAACTATTTTCTTTCTTTTGGCTCACCTCGGATATTTGGGGTAAGCATTTTTGCTTTAGCATATTGAATGCGTACGATTGTTGATATGTTGAGCATAACCACCATGAGGCTACGTGCTTATTTGAAAATAACTCTTTGAATGCCTGTGGATGAAGGCTACTTTGCCTAAGTTAGGACGACTTTGACTGTTGCATACACAGACTCGTTTTCTTTGAGTTGCGTATTTCAAAAACCCTTTCAAAAATTGCATTGGAGTCGAAGCATTCTAAATTAAGCAAAGTGGTCTATACTTGTGTACTTCACATAGTAAAGATAGCACAATAATCAGAACAAGACTATGTAATGTAAATAAAAATCACATCATGATTAGTAGAGACTGATCTTTGATCGGGTGAGTGGGTGCTCAATTCATAACATTCTCCTCTCATACCTAAGTTCCCAAGCCGAGACACTTTGGTGATGATAGACTAATGGCCTTTTGGCACGAGTCACGGGTTTCCTAAATTTCTCAAAAATATTTAGTTGCGACTCTAAAATCTAGCAAAGCAGTCCATCGTTAGCATTTTTTATTCAAAATCAATTTTTCAAAAGAATTGCCGGATTTGGACTCATTTGTATTTATCTATTTCACATTGCACTTATGATATCAAATTCAGAACCACGGGAGTCCGAACTGTAGGGCTAATCGTATCCAAAAGGAGCACGAAAAGCAAGCTACACCATGCGAATCGTACACCAGTGATAAGACTCTATCAACCAGGTCTCCCAAGAAATAGAAGCAATCACTGCTCAAGGTGCATACAGTAACCCTCTGACGATAGCAGTCTATAACAACCCAATATGATGGCAATCAGTCCATACCTAATATGATGTCAAAACTAGACATATCAATCAATAAAAATGCAAAAAGAAGTCGGCGACCGGCAACCTCTCTGTCACAACCCCGACATCCCTGTTTCAAAACAACCTCACCACCAATAGGTAACTCTACACAGATAGAAGATGCTAACTAAGCCAACTCTAATCCCAAAACTGATGCAAATGCAGACGAAATAAATGAATGGGATGCACCCGTATCAATCAACACATTAGCAACTAAATTGTAAAACAAGAAGGTACCTCTCACTATCGAAGGCGCTAGTACAAGATCTGACACGGTAACAGCATACACCCGCCCTGCAGGTCTTTCCTCAACCTGCTCACCCCTCAGAGCATAAGCTTGATGCACTGACTAAGCCGAAGAGGCTCCCTGATTGGCCCTCGAGGCTTGTGCTGACTGTGCAAGCTGGTGGCTCTATGTTTGTCTCGAACCAGACACATTGGATCTGCCACCCAATTGAGGGAAAAACCTTTTCATGTGCCCCGCTTGCCCATACGATAACAAGTGAGCAGCTGGCCTCTCCCCTGACTTTGGCTTTGAGAACTAGCCGAAGACGATGCAGACCGTTGCCTTCTTCCTTTCTGCGGGCAAGCTAGAGACTTATGGCCTAACTGACCCCACTTGAAACAAGTGATACCTCCCTGACCACCTCTCTCAGAACCCGAACTTGGTACAAGAAAGTGGACCTCGACTGAGCTCTCTAGGACTACTGTGGGTAAGAACCCCTCTGCCTCTTACTGCCCCTGAATATCTTGACTCCTCTTGGAGCCCTTCATCCTCTCCTCCTCCATCTGCATTACGGTCTCCAGATGAGCCGCCGCCTCCACAAGGCGTCTGTAATCTCTAATCATCGACCCAGTCACTTTGAACATGAGTCTGATCCTCAACCTCTTCTCGAACTCCAAACAACGACGCTCCTTGATTGCCACTAACTCTGGTGCAAACCTAGAGAGGCTAGTAAACGTGGCCTCAAACTCAGCCACCAGAGTGTTCAACTATACCAATTTGGAAAATTGATCCCTCAACTTCTCCCTAATAGTGGGAGGCAAAAACTTGTCCTAGAAGGTGCTGACAAAAGCCTCCCAAGTCACCCAAATGTGCCCACACGCATACTTCCACCACTAACCTGTATCTCCCTTCAATTGGAAAGATCCCAAGGTCACTTGCAACTAATCGTCCTTGATGCCAAGTATCTCGAACGTTTTCACTATTTGCTTTAGCCACTCATTTGCCTTCAGTGGCTCCTTGGGATCATCCACAAACTCATCCGGATTCAACCAGAAAAACTCTCGCTTCAAGAAAGACGGCCTTGCCTCAGCTACTTGGGCCTGGACTTGATTCTCAGCCCTGACAATGTCCATGGATTCCCGCAATGCTCCGGTCATTTCGCGGGCTAAGGCACCCATGGCCTGTTGACTGACTGGTTTGGCCACGTTGGCCTGACCAACCTTTTCTTCTTGAGCCAAAATTTCATCTGGTAAAGGCACCTCATGCCTTCTAGACCTACCATGCCTACTACCACCACGTCCACGTCCACGTCTGCGTCCACGTCCACGTCCGCGTCCACATCCTGACATCCTAATAAAGGTGACAAAAGAGATTAGCATATTTATAAATGTGTCGAAGCTAACTCACTCATGTCCTAATGCGGTGGACAACAGTAATTCACTCCACAGCACGTAGTCGCGTAAACACATACGAATTCCATTCTTGGATTATGATCGTCTCGCAGCGTTACTAGAGATCCAATTAGAAACAACAGTGATCAAGTGCCTTTCTAATAGGATTCCTAGAAACCCGTAAACTCGATCAACATCCTTGAAATTAAATCCCATAACCATATAATCACATAAATATGTTATTACATGGGATCGCAAACATATAAACATCTCTGTCAAACGAGATAAACTCATTGTGGTACTAACCACTTCCCACATACCCAAAGTATTCAAACCTAATACGCTCTGATACCAAGTTGTAACGACCCAAAAAAATAATTACAATAATCCAAACACCAACACAAAGTGATTTACATACAATAAGAAGCTTTCAGTGATTAGAGTTAATATACAAAAGGTGACACATGCGATATACATTCATAAATCGTTCATCCTGAATCTATAGCATGTGTTACAAAACGAAATAAAAAATGAAAGCTAAACAGATATTCATATGCCTTAATGGCTTACATCTTTTCAAGACCGTGCTTGGTTACAACCAAATGAGTCATAAGCTTAATACAAATAAAGCCCTAGGCTTGTAAAAGAGCAAGTACAAAATAAACAGAAATTAAATTTCAGCTCTACCATCCTCCCAAGCTAAGTCCTTAGCAGAGGCATATCATCAATACCTAAAAATGGTTTTTTCCAACTAGGGTGAGCCAAAGCCCAGTAGAAACAATTTAACACAATATATGAATCTTAACGAAGATATAATTATAATGTGCATATACAATACCTGTGATAGAATCATTCATATTCTACAAGATCATAATTTGCCAAGTTTTATATCTTAATTCATTTCAAGCCGATTCATTTCACCTCAACACATGAGTCAAATTGATTGTTATCCAGACAACCCAATTGAGGCTACAACTCAATGGTTCTCTAATCAATACAACCATTACACAAACACTTCAATTTTTTATTTTACGAAAATTTCGTCCGCGAGAATCGGCACCCATGCATACGTGCGGTTTTCGGGACTTTTACCCTGGACACACAGGCCAACTTAATTCAATGAAGTCCATCTCCTTTCTTCTCCCAAACATGAAGTACATCCCATTTCTCTTCCCAAATATCATACATATACAATGTATTAAAACACAGTCATATTCAATGACACAGTTAAGAGATTAGTTTCAATTCACCTAATCCTCATGCAATTTCTACAACAATCATAGCTATCCTCCACCAACAGCCCAAAATAGATATTTCAAAACAGATATACAATCTCTAAGACAGATAAATTATCCACATTTCCATAGGTGAGAGATAATACACATCCAACTCCACCATTTATATAAACATTCATTTAATTTCATATTCCCAATACTAATTTCATTATTTATACAAAATAATTATTTGAAACATTTTAGGGCAAAACTCCATTCTCTCCCAAATCCAACCCATATGTCAAAATCAACAAATTTAACACAACACATCCTCGTATCTATACCCATAACCATTTTCAATACCTTTATTTGAAAACCCCTCTTTTGATTTTAAACAAAAACCCTAAGTTTGTCTAAAATTCTCTAAATCCCAACATTATTTACATAAAAGCATATAACTAAGGTAAAAATCATAGGAGAGTGTAAAAAGTCCTTACCTCAAAGCTAGAAGTCGAGCAACGCAAGGAGGAAACTTCAAAGATGCTCAAACACAACTCTATTCGGATAAAAATGTAGCCCTTGAGATGCTCTGCCCTTTTATCGAAGAGATTAGGGCAAAGAAACCACTAGATCTAGGTGAAAATGTAGAAAGAATGTAGGTTTTAGAAAGAGAGGGTCCCGATCTAGGGTTTTGAGAGAAAAAGATATGAAAAAGCGATATAAAAAGGTTCTGCTGTGAATTGATATATGCATAGTCTGCTCGAGCGTCAGACACAATAAGTTGTTCCGCTCGAGTGCAAGAAGTGACGCTCACTCCTAGTAGTTTTGTAGACAACAGACCAATGCTTGAGCTCAAGAAAAGCTGCTCAAGCGCCCACCCGCTCGAGCATAGAAAACACCGCTCGAACGTAGAATACACTCTTCCAATAGTTTTGCAGACCTGCAAAAGTATTGAGAGTTCACAAAGGCTACTCGAACGCAAGAAGTGCCGCTCGAGGGGAGGAGCAAACACTACAAAAAAAATTATTTTTTGCGAAGGCAAAACGCCGTCGCAAATACTCCAAACGCCGTCGCTAATAGTTTTTTGCGACGACAAATAGTTTTTTGCGACGGCAAGTGGGGGTCGCAACAAAGGGGGTTGCAAAAGGGCTTTAGCGACGGCAAGTGTCGTCGCCATTGTTTTTTGCGACGGTAAAAAAATTTTTTGCGACGGCAAACTTCTGTCGCCAAAAAGCTACGAAAATCTGGATTTTTTGCGACGGTAAAGTCTTGCCGTCGCTAAAAGAGTTTTATTGCGACAGCCAAATACCGTCGCTAAAAGTATCGTCGCTAATGAAATATTGGCGACGGCAACCTGAGCCGTCGCTAAAGGCCTTATTTTCAGTTTAATTCCTACCTTTTTGCGACAGTATTGGCGCCGTCGCAAAAAGCTTGCTACCATTTTCTTTTTGCGAC
>NW_021026857.1:259205-286055 GCF_004153795.1 Camellia sinensis
AGAGAGATGCCTAGGCACGAGAGACTGTGGAGAAAACGGGGCTCAATCGGGTTGCCCGGTTTGGGGTTTAGAGCCGGATTTCACTTAGGGCAAACTAGTTCCTTAAAGGAAACTTGAACTCGAGGTGTTAAGCCCAAATCACCAAACGGCGTCCGGTTTTGAACACGAACGTGGTACAACGACCGCCTAGGCCGAGAACTTGTGGAGAGAGGGCTCGAAATCGGGTCCCCGTTTTGGGAGTTAGAGCCGATTTCACTTTAGGCAAAACTAGTTCCTTAAGAAACTTGAACTCGAGGTGTTAAATGCCCCAAAATCATCAAAACGGCGTCTGTTTGGCACGAAACTTGACCACACGACCGCCTAGGCAACGAGGACTTGTGGAGAAGACGAGGCTCGAATCAGGTCCCGGTTTGGGAGTTAGAGCCGGATTTCACTTTAGAAAACTAATTCCTTAAAAAACTTGAACTCGAGGTGTTAACGCCCCAAAATCATCAACGGCTCGGTTTGCACGAAACTTGGCACACACGCCGCTTAGGCACAGATACTTGTGGGAGAAGACGAGGCTCGAATCGGGTTCCCGGTTTGGGAGTTAGAGCCGGATTTCAATTTAGGCAAACTAGTTCCTTAAGAAACTTGAACTCAAGTGTTAACGCCCAAAATCATCAAAACGGCGTCGGTTTGGCCATGAAACTTGCACACACGACCGCCTAGGCACGAGAAGACTTGTGGAGAAAGACGGGGCTCGAATCGGGTTCCTGGTTAGGAGTTAGGCCGGATTTCACTTTAGGCAAACTAGTTCCTTAAGAAAACTGACCTCGAGGTGTTAACGCCCCAAATCACCAAAACGGCGTCGGTTTGGCACGAAACTTGGCACACAACGACCGCCTAGCACGAAGAGACTTGTGGGAGAAGACGGGGCTCGAATTGGGTTCCGCTGGTTGGGAGTTAGAGCCGGATTTCACTTTAGGCAAACTAGTTCTCTTAAGAAACTTGAACTCGAGGTGTTTACGCCCCAAAATCACCAAACGGCGTCGGTTTGACACGAACGTGTACACACAACCGCCTAGGAACGAGAGACTTGTGGGAGAAGACGGGGCTCGAATCGGGTTCCCGGTTTGGGAGTTAGAGCCGATTTCACTTTAGCAAACTAGTTCCTTAAGAAACTTGAACTCGAGGTGTTAACGCCCCAAAATCACCAAACGGTGTCGTTTGGCACGAAACTTGGCACACACGACCGCCTAGGCACGAGAGACTTGGGGAGAAACGGGCTCGAATTGGTTCCCGGTTTGGGAGTTACAGCCGATTTCACTCTTTAGGCAAACCAGTTCCTTAAGAAACTTGAACTCGAGGTGTTAACGCCCCAAAATCACCAAACGGCGTCGTTTTGGCACGAAACTTGGCACACATGACCGCCTAGGCACGAGAGACTTGGGGAAGAGACGGGCTCGAATCGGGTTCCCCGGTTTGGGAGTTAGAGCCGGATTTCACTTTAGGCAACATAGTTTCTTAAGAAACTTGAACTCGAGTGTTAACGCCCAAATCACCAAACGGCGTCAGTTTGGCACGAAACTTGGCACACACGACCGCCTAGGCACGAGAGACTTGTAGAGAAGGCGGGGATCGAATCGGGTTCCCGCTTGGAGTTAGAGCCGAATTTCATTTTAGGCAAACTAGTTCCTTAAGAACTTGAACTCGAGGTGTTAATGCCCCAAAATCATCAAACGCGGTCTGTTTGGCACAAAAACTTGGCACACACGACCGCCTAGGCACGAGAGACTTGTGGGAGAAGACGGGGCTCGAATCGGGTTCCCGGTTTGGGAGTTAGAGCCGATTTCACTTTAGGCAAACTAGTTCCTTAAGAAACTTGAACTCGAGGTGTTAACGCCCCAAAATCACCAAACGGCGTCGGTTTGGCACGAAACTTGGCACACATGACCACCTGGGCAAACAGGACTTGTGGAGAAACGGGGCTCGAATCGGTTCCGGTTTGGGAGTTAGAGCCGGATTTCACTTTAGGCAAACTAGTTCCTTAAGAAACTTGAACTCGAGGTGTTAACGCCCCAAAATCACCAAACGGCGTCGGTTTGCATGAAACTTGCACACACGACTGCTAGGCACAAGAGACTTGTGGAGAAGACGGGGCTCGAATCGGGTTCCCGGTTTGGGTTATAGCCGGATTTTACTTTAGGCAAACTAGTTTCTTAAGAAACTTGAATTCGAGGTGTTAACGCCCCCAAAATTACAAACGGCGTCGGTTTGGCACGAAACTTGGCACACACGACCGCCTAGGCACGACAGACTTGTGGGAGAAGACGGGGCTTGAATCGAGTTCCCGATTTGGGAGTTGAAGTCGGATTTCGTCTAGTCAAAATTATTTACTAAACTATCTTTGTAATTATATAGTAGTTAATTTTTTTATATTTTTCTGTAATTAAAATATTAACAATTATATGTTATTAATTATTTTTATTTTGTTTTTTTCAGATAGTTCCTTAGTAGCAGTTTGCTTCTTGTTGAATGCGGGCGTATGAAGATTATGACCAACTTTTATTTTTTTAACCCACGAAGGATCAAGACGAAAACTTTGGTTTTGATTTTGATTTATGTTATTTAAATTTGTGAACAACATTATGTATGTATTATGCGACATTATGTAGTGGCATAATTTTTTTATGTTATGAATTTTATTTATGTATTGTTATATGGAACAACATTATGAATGTTCATCATGTGCCAACTTTTTGTTTATGAATGTATTATATATTATTATGTAATTTTTAGATTTTTTTTTAGTTATTTTTCATTTAATATAGGTTTTTTTTTTATATTTAATTATTTAATACAGGGATTTTTTTTTAAAATTTTTTTTGAGACCGCGAAGCACCCCATGAGAGAGAGAGAGAGAGAGAGAGGCTATATTGCCAATTTGAAACCTATTCACAAACTAACAGTGTGTGCAACACACGATGAGTGGTGGATGTCTAGCTGCTAAAAGCCTAAACCAAGGTTTTTAGATTATTCAGAAATTTAGAACTTCAAAACCTCAAAGATTAGATCAATATGTTGTATCTCCAATTTACATTTTGCAGCTTCTCGGCAGTGACAAAAAATCTAAAGGATCAAATTCTGCTGATATTTTTTAAGCACACTCACCATGCACACACACACACACACACAGTTATACTTGTAAGCTAAATCCTAATATTGTTCCCCTTGTATCATTCCAATCATATCATCCCCAATGTCTAAATTAGCTAATGTTTCATTCTCTCGATTTCCATGTACAGATACGTAAGATTCCCCATGATTAATCCAATGCTTGTATTTTTTAAAAAAACCATTCAAAATCAAATGCTCCCGTACACCCTCTCGTACAAAATAGTATCGATTCTCACACTTCCTACACGGACAACTGATCATCGAACCTTCAACCCTATTGGTGTAGGCAAACACAAGGAATTCATCAATCCCATTAATGTATTCGCTCGACATCCTATTTGGCAAATCAATCCAACTCTTATCTATCATCTGTACACATCCACAAAAATATCTCATCAAAGTAACTCTAAATATAATACCTACGTATTACACCCTCATCTATCAAAACAAGTAGTACACTTCCATTCCATAGAAATGAATATAGCTATCCATTCCAAAGCTCCAAAAGAAAAGTAAATTGAGTAAAAGGATAAGGAGGAAAGGGGACTTTACTGAAGAGAGTGGGAAAGGAATGAGAATAAAGCAAGAGAATCCTTTCAAAAGAGGCAAAACAAGACACAAAAATAATAAAATAAAGAGTAAGCACTGGATGTGCATGCATGAGAGAGAGGGACTTAATAAAAAAAAAAAAAAGAATCCGCCTGAATGACCTCAACTGTGCAGTCATGAATAAAGGTGAGGCAGAAACCTCCCCACAAAAAAACACAAAATAAGCTATACTTAGCACAAAAATACAATTAAATTTATAAAATAATTTTAAGAACATAAACATGTATTTTGTACATGTCTACATACACAGAGAGAGAGAGAGAGAGAGAGATTATGAAAAAAAAAAGGTCTAATATATAGCAAACCACTTCAACAGAGAAGAACCCCCTCCACTAGAAAATAAAATAAATAAAGGACTAGAAGACAAGTAGAAAAGGAGCTACAGCCTGGATAAAGCAAAGTGATGGAAATTTTTTGACAAATGAATAAATAGTTGAGATAAAAATTTCCTGAGTTTAATAGTCAGAAAAAGATCTTCTCCAGACCAAGAGAAAGTGATCATTCTATTTGTCTTTGTTTCAAGGTGTATGTCTAATATTGAGGACAAACTGCCGCAGTTTGCTAGATGAATAGGCTAGACATGCTACTATGCTTTATGGGATCTTGGATATTCTTAAGTCCAGAGATCAGCTAATTAAAAGGAAAATTTAAATACTTCGTAAAAAATTCTAGCTATACATATTACATAGGAGACAAAATTGTTTCAAAATTCTAGCTATACATATTACACATGCAAATGAACTTAAAAAAGTACGATGGAAGTATATGTATCTTGTAGCTAACCTAAAAACCAATGGGCAGTAATCTGATGATCAAAAGCTGATGATCTGAAATCAAGGGATGTAGCTGGGGCTGGTCTTCCAACAGAATGTCCGCACAAATGCACCAGAAATGAGTTACATTGGAACACAAAAGATCTGAAATCAAGGGATGTAGCTGGGGCTGGTCTTCCAACAGAATGTCCGCACAAATGCACCAGAAATGAGTTACATTGGAACACAAAAGATCTGAAATCAAGGGATGTAGCTGAGTTACATTGATGGTCTTCCAAAAGATTTAACTTCATTACAGTCATTGATTGGCAACATTGGAACACAAGAGAGTGAATTTAAACCATTATTTGTCTTAGCATAAAGAACATTATTTGTGTGATAAAAAATCAATTGACAGGAAAGGTACAACTTCTGTCTTAGAAGGAAAAATTCAAAACCATTCTCGATACCAGGGTCACCAATTCTGGCAAAATATTTCAACCATGATTAACTTCATAATCAAACAAAAATGTTCACGCACAGTGAAACTGTGGGAAATGGTCCATATACAACATCTAAACAGAACAGTGAGTGCAAAAACTGAATTCAAACGGGAAAATGACGTTGATCCATCAGTCTGATAAAAGGCACATATAGAAAACAGTTCAATACCATGCTCTGGCAGAAAGATTTTGTGCACGCATACATATATAAGGGTTTCTCTCTGGCTATTTAGCTGTCAACAAATATCAGATTAGAAAACCTTTTCATTATATACTTGGAAGTGAGATAATTTGTTGGTCATCCATAATATTTGTATAACAGAAGTGCCACTTTCAACCATATGAGTAGTGGAACACAATCTGAATGAAACAGAGAAAATGGAAAGGAAAAGAAAAAGGGCAGATGCTACTGGCCCCTTTCATATAAATCTCAACCTCTCTCTCTCTCTCTCTCTCTCTCTCTCTCTCTCTCTCTCTCTCTCCTGTATGTGAGAGAGAATGTGAACAGAGGTAATAAAAAAAAATGAGTTCAACCTCTATACTTTTGTCTACAACAAGGTTAATATACAGTGAGCTTCATCTTCTATTTTGAGAATGATGATATGATATAAAACACAGGTAATAAAAAAAAAATGAGTTCAACCTCTATTTTCAGAATATGAACAGATACCTGAACGAAGTGAAGTTGAACGCAGTTGAAGTCGAAGTTGAAGTCGAAGTTGAAGTTGAAGCTGAATTTGAGTCCTCAGAGAAGAGTCAGCAGAAGCACCATTGTTGTGATTTTCGAAGCTTCCAAGAACTGCGGTTTTGAGCATGCAGAGAGAGGATCGATTGGAGGGGTCGCCGAAGCCGAAGAACTTCACCGGAGAAGAAGCTCTGAAAGTTGGTTGAAGATGGCTGGCGACGGCTGATAGGCGAAGTCGAGGATTCAAATGATTCAAAGTTTGAAGAATTAGGGATTTTGAAGAATTAGGGATTTCTATCGAAATGACCGAGCGCCAAAATTGGGGAGAGCGGGGCAAAAGTTTTTGTCATTATTTTTTTGCGACGGTAAATTTTAAACCGTCGCAAATGGTAATTACGTATTGCTAAACCGGCGCGTTTTTGATATTTTTTTGCGACGAACATTTCTGCCGTCGCAAATGACTAACTATTTGCGACAGAAACATTCTGCCGTCTCCAAAAAAATATTTTTTTGCGACAGTAGAAAATGCAGTCGCTAATAATCCCATATAATGACACTCCCCGTACAGTTTATTGTCGACGGTAAAACTGCGGTCGCTAAATACCTTTTTTAGCGACGGGTTAATATGCCGTCGCAAAAGGTCATCTTTTGCGACGGGAGACGAGCCGTCGCAAAAGCTTCCATCTTTTCTGCCTCCTTTTCTTGTAGTGAAAATTCTGGAAAACAAGAGTTTGGAAACTAAGTAACCACCTGTCCCAATTGCAGCCACAATAATCCAATAGTCCAAATTTCAGAAGATACAAGGGAAACAAGATGTGAGCAACAATATGAAACCATGAAACCCAAATCTGGAATACAATAAGGGTCGGGCCAAAATCGAAATCGCTATATATTGTAGATTGTAATTTGTTTATTTTGAGTGAGATGTCAATGTATTGTAAAGAGATTATATTCTCTTCATTGTAATTTATTTTGTTCTGTAATTTTCACTGTAAGCTAAAGGTCATGTGTTGTTATTATTTATGTTGAATATTCTATCATTACATTTATGCAAGAAAGAACTTTAATTATTCTATTCATCATGTTTTGCCTCCACAACTATATCTTGGAAATAGACTTTAATAAAAGGATTTGATAATAATTTTGATTAATAAAATTTGGAACGTTACAATTTAAATAATCCATCCGATGATTAATCTCATAAATTATTAATCTTATCAATATTTCTCTAACAAATCAAATAGATCCAAAGGGATAAAATATAATTTACCCCTAAAATAAGTTACCCTATCAGTATTACTCTAACAAATCAAACAGATCCAAGGGACAAAATATAATTTTCCCCTAAAATAAGTTACACAAAAAAACTCATTGCTCTTATAGGTGTCTCTTTCTTCATTTAATATGAAATTGACAACCAACATCAATCTTACCACTCCATATTTTCATGATAGAGTCATGCTAACAAGGAAACTGCCGGGCCCATGAAAACGAAACGTTATTGGTTGCTTCACGGCACTATTACATGGTATTTCATTTGGTATTGTAATTGATGAAAAGAGTAACGTCGATAATTTTATATTAAATAATTAAAAAATATGAAGAAGTATAGTAATTTGTGATTGATGAAAAACATGGTCACATAATGTCCGGGGACCAACCAATAATTTTTCCACCAAAATAGTTTTCTATTAATCTAAAATAGTGGATTTCCATTCAAAAAGTACAACAATTTCACTTAATTTGTGTTTGGTTAGGAGATTTATAAAGTGATTTAGAAATAAAAAAGAAAAAAATGTGTAAAATTAAGTGAAATATAAACATATTTTATTCATATTTTATCTTCTTTTTTTTTTTTAAATTTACTTTTAAATCTCCCTATCATACGGAACATAAATTATCAACCATATTATTTTAGACAATGAAAGTGATGTTTTATTTATACACTTTAAAATGTATCAATAAAATCGTACTCTACTAACAAGTGTGCCGAAAAACTTTTTTATGCTATGATTAATCATAGTTTACTGTATTTAGTTTGAAACTTGTTCAATCTTAAAAGTTATTTATTTATTTTTTTATGCCTAAAAATGTAAAGTATTAGATTTTGTTTGAGATGATCTAAATAAATAATTTTTTTTAACTTTTTTTGAAAATATATGCAAAAAAATAAAGAGGTGATATGATCCAAATAGGTGTACGTATCTAATAAGTACATTTATTTAATTTATACGAAATAGTGCCTAATTATAAAGTAGCTTAATACTACTTCAAAAGTTATTAAAATATTAGAGAAATTACCGGAAAAAAAAAAAACTAAAAAAAATACAAGGTGTAACCTTTTAAGAAAATAAATCTTAGGAGAATTTTTTTTTAAGGTCCCTTATATTAAGATTTTATAATATAAATGATATGAAATATTTTCATAATAGTTGGGGTCCCTCAAAATTTTACAGAGAAATTTCGATCGATAGAAATTTCGAAACAAAGAAATTTGTTTGAAATTTCTCTGGTTTTCTCAATTTCTCTAATTTTCTCTGTGTTTACAAATTTTCTCTGTATTTTTAAATTTCTCTAGTTTGCTCACAAATTTCTTTATGTTTTGACAAATTTTGTCTGGTTTATTCACAATTTTCTCTGTGTTTTGAGCAAATCAGATAAAATTGAGCTACTCACAAACTAATTTTCTCTGTGTGGTTATGAAAAGGTGATCCAACATAAAACCTAATGATAGGTTTGTGATGGTGAGTGATGGAGTAGCGATTGCCTAAAACTTGTAAAACTGATACAACAATTACAAATCCCAGCAAAATTCTATGATACTTGTGACATAGTCAACATCCCAGTTCAACATTCAACACAAAACTTAATATATATACACACAAAAGCTAACAAAATAACATTTTTCTGTCCAAAAATCAAAATTAATCCAAAATTTGAAAAGCACTCAGTAAAGAAAACCCGTTGTGTACTACACAACATTGCAGACCTGGCGCAGATCTCTCCCTTGAGTGTCATCCTAGCGCCTTCCAGCATCGAAAACATAGTCTTTGGCGACCTCGTCGATCCTCAAGCGACAATCTCATGTGAGGGCAATATCTCCTCCTCGTGCTCGTCACCCAACTCCACCTCATTCCAGATCTTCTTCTATATGATCGGAACCCTAACCGAAGATAATTGCTAAAACTTTTGAGATGGTACGAACTAAGAGTACTCTCTCTCTCTCTCTCGCAACGGAGGTTTCTGTATCGTCGAAAGCAACCGCAACGATGGCGTGGTTGAAGGTTTCCAGTACAGAACATGGTGGTTAGGTTTTCGATGGTATTCCAACAATGCAGCAAGGATGCTGAAATTAGGATTGGTAGGTTTGAAACCCTCTATCTCTGAAACCTAGAGGGAAGAGGAAGACACACACACACACACACAGAGTGAGAGAGAGGAAAGAGTATATGTGATATATGAGTGTGGGTGAGGGACCCTAGACTATAAAATATATATATATATATATATATTGTGGACCTTTTCCATTACTAAAAATTGGAGAGGGATGTTAGACCAATTTTTCTTAAATCTTAATTTTTAACTTTGTCAATTTAAATTCTAAATTTTTGATTTATTTTCAATCTAAACCATTTGTTTATTTTCATTAAGTAATATAGCGATCCTGGTTTAGACCTGACTCATTTGATATTCTGGACTCGGGTTTCGTGGTTCAGTATTATTGTTCACGTTTTATTCCTCTTTTCCCTCCTTGAGTTTGTCTATTGGGTTGTGTTGGTTGTATTTGGAACAGGTTGGTACCTTGTTTTTCAAAAACCTTATTGCCCAGAATTTTGCCTTTACGCTTGAGCGGCCTTTGTGAACTCTCAGTATTTTTACAGGTCTGTAAAACTACTGGAGAGTGTATTCTACGCTCGAGCAGTGCTTCCTACGCTCGGGTGGTGCTTCCTGCACTCGAGCGACTCTTCTTGAGCTCAAGCGATAAGCATCTGTCTGTAAAACTGTTGGTAGTGTGTATTCTACGCTCGAGCATCCCTTCCTATGCTCGAGTGGTGACGTCTTTTTCATCTTTTGCAGGTCTGTAAAACTACTAAGAGAGTGTCTTCTATGCTCGAGCGGTGCTTCCTGCACTTGAGCGGTCGTGCGCTTGAGCGACTCTTCTTGAGCTCGAACGGTAGGCATCTGTCTGTAAAACTGTTGGGAGTGTGTATTCTACGCTCAAGTATTTCTTCCTGTGCTCGAGCGGTGACGTATTTTTCGTTGTGTCTTGACGCTCGAGCAACATTTCCTGCGGTCGAGCGGTAACTATTTTTGTTTCTGGACGCTCGAGTGTCACTTTTTGCGCTCGAGTGGACTGTGCGTATATCAGTTCGTATAAGTCACTTTTTACATCACTTTTTCATCTTTCTCTCTCTCTCTAAACATTTCAAAAACCTAAATCTAGAGCTTCTCTCTCTAGAACTTACTCTCTCTCCCCAAATACACCAAGATCTACTCATTTCTTCACCCTACTCCCTTTGTTAAAAAGGTAGAGCTCACCTAGAGCTTCGTTTTCATCCGAATAGAGTTGGATTTCAGCTCTCTTGAGGTTTCTCCACTCTCTCCTTAGTCTTCTAGCTTTGAGATAGGGATTCTCTACACTGTTTTATGATTTTTAACTTAGCTATTTGTTTTTATGAAACAATCTTGTGAATCTTAAAAGATTTTGAATAAACCTAGGGTTTTGGTTTAAAATTAAAAGAGGGGTTTTCAAATGAATGTATAGAAAATGGTTATGGAAGTGGAAATGAGGATGAGTTGTGACTAAAGTATTGATTTCATACTTGGAATGGATTTTTGAAGAAAAAGGGGTTTTTTTCCAAAATGTCATAAGCATTTATTTTGTATACATAAATGGAATTTATATTGGAAAAGTGAAATTGGATGGATATTGATATGGATGGTAGAGTTGGATATGTATTATCGCTCACATCTTAAATTTTGGAAAGCTTACTGTATTGAAGATTGTATATCTGTTTAGAAATATCTATTTTGGGCTATCGGTGGAGGATAGCTATGATTGTTGTAGAAATTGCATAAGGATTAGGTGAATTGAAACTAGTTTCTCATCCATGTGCATTAAACATTGTTGCCCATTTGATACATTACAAATGTATATGATTTTGAGAAAAATGAATGAATGTGGGAAAGAGAAATGTATCACCAAATTAAGTTGGCTTGTGTGTCAAGGGTGAAAGTCCCGAAAAATGTGCGTATATATGGGTGCTGATTCTCGCGGACAAAATATCTGTAAAATGGCAATAGTAACGGTTTTTCGCGGACGAAATATCTGTGAAAGATTGTACTGGTTTGAGAATTCGCTCTTGTTTCCTATGGTAAAGGACATGATTTGGAGAAAGAAATGTAAACTGTTTTGACATGGGCATTACATATGCATTTCACTCTTATATTTTCATTATGATTCATATATTGTGTTAGATTATTTTTATTAGGTTTTGGCTCACCCTATTTGGGGGAAACCATTTTCAGGTGCTGGCGATGTACCTCTACCAAGGACTTAGCTTGGGAGGACTGTGGAGCTGAAGGCTCAATTTTGTTGTTTCATATTCACTTTTGTACAAGCTTAGGGCTTTATTTGTATTGAGCTTAAGAGTCACTTTTGATGTACCCAAGTCTTGACTTGGAAAGATGTAAGCCTTTAGGGCATATGATTATCTGTTTAGCTTTCATTTCTTTTTATTGTTTCGTAACACATGTTGTAGATTCAGGATATACTATTTATAAATGTATATTGCATGTTTTACCTTTTTGTACAACCGAATCTCCTATAATAGAAGGATATCATGTTCTGATTCATATTGTTATTTACGTACCGTCTTGGATGGCGTATTACATTTATTTCGGGGCATTACAAGTAAAACTTATAGAAAAAAAAATAATATAGTAGACATTAAACTCAACAAAAACAGTATTTTAAATATTTTACGTACAACTACATTGAATTTAGTGACCAATATTTTATTTTTTCCGTTGCTTTTATTTAACAAAAATAGATTTATGATTTAGATTAAAAACAACTTAAAAGATTATAGTTTAAATTGTTAATCAAACTCTAGAGATTTTTTGTAACTACTAAAATATTTAAAATGAAAAAATTATTAGACTAAGACAAATTAATACATTATTAAATACACATTACCTAGAGCTTTTGGACAGTTGTTAATATTAGCTTTGATGATAATTTTTTATATTTTCATTAGGGATCTTGCTATTGACACATCATTTATTATCGCATACTCACACTATGAGTGGAGTCTACATCATCGGATGGTGTGGTTTTTTCTCGTATTATAAATAGCGGTAAAAAATAATATGTTATATTGATTTGTTTTGAAAAATAAGTTAGAAGTTAATGTTTTGATTTTTTTGATTTTTAAAAATAAAAAAAAAACATGTAAAAATATAAAGAAATAATATGATTCAAAAAAAAGTTTTAAAAATTAATTTTTTGGCCTTTAATCCAATTGCCAAAATATTGTTTCTTTAGATTTTTTAAAAAAAATTCTGGCCTTGTTTTTGTGCACTGATGTGACAAGTTTTTTTTGTCTTTAAATTTGAAGATTTCATAATTTTTATTGCACACACCCATTTTTTTTTTTTTTTTCATGTAAAATTTATATTTTTGAAAGAGTAAATTACACTTACCTCCTTTGAAATTTCAACAATTACATGGACTTCCTCTATGGTTTCAATAGTAACAGTAACTTTCCTTACTTTTAAAATTATTATTAAGATTCTCCTACTGTTAGGTTATTTAACATAATTTATCGATGTCATATTCATGTCATGACAAAAATGACGAAATTACTCATTAATTATTTTATCTATTTAAATAAAAAATTTCACTCACCTCTTTTGAGGTTTTGCATATATATTATCAAAAACTCATACATATTTTATCATTATTTAATAAAATTCTTAAATTACATGCAGTATTAAATAGAAACTTTAAATTACTAAGACATTAATAAATCATTTAATGTAAAAAGAATTTAATTTTTATTGATAAAATACTTAAAAATAAATAATCTCTCTAAAATTAATATTAGATAACATCCTAATAATTTAATATAAAACTTATTTCACACCACATAAATAACTTAAAAATTATTATTTTAAGTAATGCATTTATTATTTGATTTTTTTTAAAGTTAAAATAAATATATTTATTTTTTTCCTAACAATTTGCATTACTTATTTATTTATGTATAAAAAAAATTATTACTTTATCTTTTCTCAATCATATATCATTCTCAAATTTTAATTTTTATCTTTGAGTCATTAAACTTCTAATTGATACATATTTAAAAAAATGCAGGTTAATATTTCTTACTTGATTAAAAAAATTTTAAAAATAAAAATAGATCTAAAAAAATTTAATTGCCTCACACTAAATTAAAATTAGTTAATAGGGAATGGAGGATTAAGAAATTATTTGAGAATAATAAACAATTCAAACAATTTGTCATTTCTTACACCTAAAATTAAAATTAATCTTTACTTGAATGGAGAAATTACTTGAGATTAATAAAATGCTCAATTAGTTTGTTATGTATGATACTTAAAATCTATTTCTCCTTCTTTATTTATCTCATTTAAATTATTTTTATTAAATTAAATCTTAAAATTTATTTCTCACCTTCATTAATGGTTAAATTTTTATTTTATTTTTTGTTTATAAAAGTTCAAAAACTTGTTTTGGAAACAAATAGAGTCAAGAAATTAAATTTATATTTTAAAAAAATATATCAAAAATAAATAATAATTTCATGTATATTTAATAAGGTAAATTAAATTATATCTATATTTTTTCTTTAGAAAATGTTTTATTTCGTTGTGTGTTTAAATTAATATTAGAGTTTGATTTCTCAGTCTTGTCAATAAAATTATATGAGTATTGTAACACCCCGAACTAAACACAACATACCCATCTCATAACAACTAATAAATAGCAACATAAAAAAAATGATAAGCTTTCATAAATCAGAGTTTGACATACAAAAGGTGACACATGTGATATACATTCATGAACAGTACTTCCTGAATCTACAACATGTGTTACAAGATAGTGAGAAGAAAGGAAAGCTAAACTGATAACCACGTGCCCTACTGGCTTACATTTTTCCAAGTCAAAGTTTGGGTACATCAGAAGTGAGTCTTAAGCTCAATATAGATAAAACCCTAGGCTTATACAAAATTTAAATACAAAAATAACAACAATGAGCCATCAGCTCCACAGTCCTCCCAAGCTAAGTTCTTGGCGGAGGCACATCATCAACACTTGAAAATGATTTTCCCACATAGGGTGAGACAGAACCTAGGAGAAATACTACAACATAATGTATAAATCTTGACAATGCCATAAGGTGAATGCATATGCAATGCCCATGTTAAAACGTTTTATATTTCTTTTCAAAACCATGCCATACCAAGTTGAGATCACCATTCATCAAATCATTTCTTTTACAATAGTAAACAAGGTAGTGAAGTACAACTGTGGAAATCTCAAACAAGTACAATCTTTCATGGATATTTCGTCCTCAGGAAACTGTCAAACGGGACCCATGTAAATGTAATCTATGCAAGCACTACTATTGCTATTTTACAGATATTTCGTCTGCGGGATCGACACCTATGTACACGCGCAGTTTTCGAGACTTTCACCCTGAACACACATGCCAACTTAACTTTGGTATTATACACCTCCTTCCCAACTTCACCCATTTTTCTCAAAGTCATGTACATTTTCAATGTATTAATCAGTATGCAACCATGCTCAGAATAAAATGGATGAGAATTTAGTTTTAGTTCACCTAGTTCTCATATAATTTCTACAATAATCATAGCGATCTTTCACCGATAGCTTAAAACAAATATCTCTAACAGATAAATAAATTTCCATTAAAGATACATTTTTCCAAAATCAGAAATGAGAGTAATAATACATATCCAACCTCATTCTCATCATTATCAATTCAATTTCACAATTTCCAATATCAATTCCATGTTCTCTTTAAAATCTCGACATTTACATTTTAGGGCAAAACCCCTCTCTCTTTGAAAATCTATTTCAATGCAACAAAAATCTCATTTCAACATATATCAACCCCAAATTCATAATCACAACATTTTTTAATAAATCATTTGAAAATCCCTCTTTCACATTTTGATTTCAAACTCTAGATTTTTGCCCAAAAAAAAAACCCCCAAACCACTATAATCTTTTGGAATGACAAATAGCAAAGACAAAACCCATACTAGAGTGTGGAGAATCCCTACCTCGAAATTCATAATCACAACATTTTTTAATAAATCATTTGAAAATCCCTCTTTTACATTTTGATTTCAAACTCTAGATTTTTGCCCAAAAAAAAACCCCTAAACCACTATAATCTTTTGGAATAACAAATAGCAAAGACAAAACCCATACTAGAGTGTGGAGAATCCCTACCTCGAAGCTAGAAGACTAATGAGAGAGCATAGAAATCACAAAGAAGCCAAAACCTACTTTTGTTCAGATGAAAAGAGAGCCTGCAGAGTGTTCTACCTTTTTAACAAAAGGAGCAGGGTGAAGAAATCACTAGATCTAGGTGTTTCTGTAGAGAGAATGTAAGTTTTAGAGAGAGACAGTCTAGATATAGGGTTTTTGGAATGTTTAGAGGAAGAGTAAATTGAAAAGGTGATGTAAAAGGTGATTTTTACGAACTGATATATGCGAAGACCGCTCGAGCGCAAGAAGTGACGCTCGAGTGTAAGACACAAAAGATGTGACCACTCAAGCAAAAGAAGTTGTCGCTTGAACGTGAAATATAAACTCCTAGTAGTTTTACAGACAGAAGGCCAACTCTCGAGCGCAATAAGGGTCACTTGAGCCACGACCGCTCGAGCGCAAAAACTTTCACTTGAGCATAGAATACCACTTCCCAGTAGTTTTGCAGACCTGCAAAAGTACTAAGAGTTCACAAACACCGCTCGAGTGCAAGAAGTGACGCTCGAGCGTAGGAGCAAAATTCTGTGTAACAAAAGTTTGAAAAGCAAGCTACCAATCTGTTCCAAACGCAATCAACACATCCTAAAAGTCAAACTCAAAGAGACATAAGAGAAAACAAGACATGGATAACTATATATGATAATGAAACTCGGATCCAAAACATCAAATGGGTCAGGTCCACACCAGAAACGCTATAAGCATTAGATATACCGAAGAAGTAAATTAGATAATTTAAATAATAGCACTGCACTATATAAATAATAATATAATAAAATAAAGGTGGGAAATTAAAAAAATAAAGTAAAAATTTACCCATTAATGAAGCTGCGAAATTAATTTTAAGATTTAATTTAATAAAAATAATTTAAATGAGAAAACAAAGACAGAGAAATATATTTTAAGTATCATACAACAAATTAATTGAGTGATTACAAATGATAATTTTTGTTTTTCCTTTTTCCAAATACAAAGTTCAGTAACAAACTTGAGGTATTTAGAAAGGACTCAAAGAAAGAGAAAGGATATTGTTTATGATAGTTGTAATGAGCATCAAAAGAAATCCCATACAGTTCCAATTTTCACAGCACAGCTCTTGGGATATGCAAAATAAGAAACCCTCAGCAACCAAATTATGGCATATTCAGCACAATAGTTGATAACACAAAAATATGTAACAGATAGTCAGTAGTAAACAAAAATACAAGGATTAAACATAAAAGCAAAACCAGAGCAAAACATAACAGAGCATATGTATCAGAAAGACCTACAAACTGATTCGTACATCACATTGCAAATGCATCCAAGTCCACTTGAGATATGGAAAACAATTTTAAATGTAAAAGAATACCAAGAAGGTCTTTAGTAAAAAAAAAAAAAAAAAAAGGACTGCAAACAAAATAAACACTCTTCAATCAATTGTATCTTAATACTTGTATGATTTTTACTAGACACCACTAAATCAATCTAAATGAACAATGAAAAATTATAATTTCTTCTATTTTAATATACATTTACTCATCTATCAAAACTTCAATAAAGTTGTTGAAAATGAAAGTAGTTTATTTTAATTTTCTAATCATTAATTTTTAATTGGATGTTTCATAATTCTTAACCATATGATACCTTTTCGACATAATCACCATAGTTACAACACACTAAAGGACCTAAAAACAAATCAAAGAATTGCTACATGGATATGCCAAAATGTAATACAAAAAAACAGAGAAACATAATTCAAGATTGCCATACACCATCCAAAACAATATAACAAATGACAAGTGCTTGTAAATACAAAACTTACTATCAATCAATTCGGGTCGGGATGAAACATGATACTGGTCACAACCCCTTTTATGGCCTTTGCAGAAATATGTATCTTTGATAAGTCATACACCTAAAGAAATTTCTATGTGGCAGTGGTAGAGGTTTGGGTGTGGCAGCTTGGAGGAGGGAGGCGGTGGTGGTGGTGGTTGTGGCATGGCGAGTGGTGGTTTAATGGTAGAGGGACACATCACCGAATCTGATCTATCACACCAATGATCAATTCAAAAAACCCTAAATCTTCAAAAAAAAAAAAAATCAAAATCAAAATCCATTTACTCATTTCACCCAAATCGAAATCCTACAACACTAAAAAATAAATAAAACCCTACACTACAACAAAAGTAACCTATAGTGACGAAAACTAGTGAAGAAAATAAAATTCGTCACTAAATAAAAATAATTGGTGAGGAATTTATAAATTTTGTCACATATAATAAAAAAATAAAAATGATAGGTGACAAAATTTATTTTCGTCAATAAATACTTCATTTTAAGTGAGGAAAAATTAAGTTTCGTCACCAAAAATTTTCCCGCTTTTTTTTTTTTGGGTGGCGCCAAAATTTTGGGACTTTTGGTGAGAAAAAAATTTGTCACTAACTATAAAATTATTTGTGAGGAATATATTTTCGTCACCAAAACGTTTTAATATTTTTGATATCTTTTGGTGAGGAAATAATATTGTCACCATTTTTGGTGAAAATGTTTTGATATATTGAGCGGCAATAAAAAAACATAGGGTATTAATTTTTTTTACCCTTTTTCTGTTTATTATCTCTCTCTCTCTCTCTCTCTCTCTCTCTCTCTCTCTCTCTCTCTCAAAATAGGGTATTAATTTGTCTTACCTCTTGCTCCTCCACCACACTGATCACCATCGCCGCCACTAGTAGCCTTGCCGATAACCGCCACATCATCTTCGCTCGATGATTGGTACGTGATTTCTCTTTGCTCTTTTTCTGGTGTCTCTTTCTCTTATTCTCAGTTTTGGTATGGCGACAAAAATTTGTGAATAAAACAAATTTCGTCACTAAATAAGAATAATTCATGAGGAATTATAAATTTTGTCATGTATAATAAAAAAATAAAAATAATAAGTGACAAAATTTATTTCCGTCAATAAATACTTACTTTTAGGTGACAAAAAAAATAAGTTTTGTCACCTAAATTTTTCCCACTAATTTTTTTGATGGTGCCAAAATTTTGAAACTTTTGGTGAGAATTTTTTTTTTCAACAATTAAAAAATTATTAATGAGGAATATACGTCACCAATAATCTAAATTTTTTTGTTTAAAAACTTGATTTTAAATATTTTAAGACCATCTGGTGAGAAATATATTTTCGTCACTAATAATTTTTAATATTTGTAGGCCTTTTAGTGAGAAAATTATTTTGTCACTAATTTTCAAAGAAGAATTTTAACATATTAAGCAGTAATGAAAAAAATAGTCTATTATTTTTCCCTCCCTTTTTTTTGGGATCAGTTTTTCTAAATTATTTTTCCCTTTTTTTTTATAATAAGTTTTCCTAGATTATTTTTCCCTCCTTTTTTTTTTTGATCAGTCTTCGTATCAGTCTCTATCTTTATCCGTCTCTCCCTCTCAAAACAAAACACAACGAATCAGTTTTCCTATCAATCTCTATCTCTCCCCCTCTCCCTCTCAAAACACATGTGCTGTGTGTTCTTCTCCAGCGCCCCTTGAGTGTTTGCTTCTCCAGCGTCATCCCTATTTTCCTCCTTTAGTGCGTCATCCTTGTTCTCCTCCTTTAGTGCGTCATCCCTGTTCTCCTCCTTCAGTGTCGCCACAGACGTCGTATCTCCTTTACTGCTGTGTGTTCTCTTCGATTAGGTATGGGTCCTCTTTCTCTCTCCCTCTCTCACTCAATTTCTTTATTTTTCTATCTCTGTTTTCCCTAATTTTTTAAATTAATTTTCAGAATTAATGCTGCATTTTATTCTTTCTCATGCAAGGTTTCTCTTCAATAAATTGTGAATGTGTAAATTGTAAACTTGGCCATCCTCAATGTCTTTTGCTTGTTTCTGCTATAAACTTGAGAATGAATGTCCTATTGATTAAAACTAACAGTTTGAATTTAGTAAAAGCCCTTGACTAAATGTGAATATTTTGTATGATTTGGATTGTTACCTATTGCAAGACCCCTTTCATCTTCGGCCAACACACACCTCCCAAATAGTTAAATGATTTTTCTTCCCTTCTTAATAATAATAATAATAATAACAAAAAATAAAGAAAGACGAAAAAAAAAAATTACACAGTAATAAAACCCTTTGAATTATTTCTTTTTCTTTCTGTTTCTTTTTGGTGGAATTTAAGTTAGTTCAGACTAGCACAAGGAGACTTAGCTCAAGTTTATACCTTCTAGGAATATTGCAAGCAGTCATGAACACGGAAAGGACTTGCATTGATTTATTGGAGAAAATATAATCTGGAATGCGCAGTGCACAATGTGAAGAATGTGATACCATGCATGAATTGTTCTGTCTTCAGATTACTGTTGCAAGGATTAAGATTTAGTCAATAAATTATATTGAAAACAAATGAAATTATGAATTAGGTGGCTATTTAAAAGTTGATCTGTGAGCTTGATTAATTGAATTATAGTTGACGACAAGCAGATCAATGAGGATCTTCAATTTGGAACCCCCCTCTTGATTGAAGAGTGCATTCAGTTTTGCATATCAGGCTTTGATTGCATATTTCATGTATTGTGGTAGCTGAGAGTAGTTCATTTCCACAACCCTTTGAAATACATTTTTGAAAGCAGTGGAACATGAGATTCTTTGACCGTCCATGAGTAACATTGATCCTTAGCCGTCTTGTTGACAAGTATGGTTTTAGGTATACCAAATATGAATAAGCATATTCTTGGTGTTTGATATATGATGGCGACTATCAAATATTTGATTTA
The DNA here is from genome assembly GCF_004153795.1 of Camellia sinensis. Classification (NCBI taxonomy): domain Eukaryota; kingdom Viridiplantae; phylum Streptophyta; class Magnoliopsida; order Ericales; family Theaceae; genus Camellia; species Camellia sinensis. The sequence continues at coordinate 279,214 of NW_021026857.1, forward strand.
TGATTGTAATTATCAATTAAATATGTAGTCTCTTGAGTTTGTTGAGAACAAAAAATGAAAAAATGGTGTAGCAAGCGTGTACTAAAAAGCTTATGTTATGTCGGTTTTCATCCCAGTATGACACATAAATAACTGTAGCACATGCACTTGTATGGTGCTTGTCCAATAAACATAAATTTGGACTCTCTCTCTGTGATAATGTTTATAGGAGGAGAGGCAGGTTATTATCTTAGCATTCATTGTTGGCTTTTACCATTTTTGTGTTACTATTGTTACCATAGTGGTTAGTACAATAAGCCTTACTAGTTTTTGGTGTTTGGTGTTACTCTTGTAAGTATTATGCATCAACAACACCATAGCCTATTTAAAAGGGATTAAATTAAAATTAGAGGTGGAGCTTTATGCTAATCAATTTATTGAACAACCTATAGCTAGATCCATAAGTGGCTTGCTATGCTAGTGTTGTTGCTATAGCGACCCCGGCATTCCCTGTTGTTGTTTAACTGTAATCCGGACTCGGTTCCGTAGATTCATTGTGGTCTTATCCTCTTTTCTGTCCCTTACTCTTTATCTTAGAGTTTTGGGTTGTGTTGGTCTTGTTGGGAGTAAGTCGGTTGTGTTCTAAAACCTAGAATCTTTGCCCAGTTTTTGACCTCTCCGCTCGAGCGGGGGTTTCGGCGCTCGAGCGGGAAAATCACCTTCCCAGTATTTCCTCTGTAGTATTGGACGCTCGAGCGTGAGGTTTGACGCTCGAGCGGGAGTTCGTGTGAGACGCTCGAGCGGGGAGTTGGACGCTCGAGCAGGGGCCTGTTCTGCAAAACTTCTGGATGGTTGTATCCACCGCTCGAGCGGGGTTTTTGGCGCTCGAGCGGGAGTCTGTGAGTGAGGCTCGAGCGGGGGTTTCCACGCTCGAGCGGGGCGACCTGTATAACACACCGAGATTCAGCTTTTTGAATCACTTTTTGATTTCCTTTCTCTCTCTTACTTTTCCGAAAAAGCCATTGGAGAGCACCTCACTCTAAAACCTAACTTCTCTCTTAGGATTGATCTAGCTAGAGTGTTTTCCTCACCTTGGGCCTTTGTAAGAAGTGTGTTGATCGTCGAGGGCTTCGTTGTGATCCAAGAAATTTGGGATTTGGAGCACTTTGATTTCGGACTCATCTTCTCCCTTGGAGCTCTGAATTTGAGGTAGGGATATCCTACTCCTCTCTATGGATTTGATTCTCCTGTTCTTTTTTCAATACTTCATCTATAGATAGACATGTGGTAATTTTTGTGTTGCATAAAATCATATCCATGTTGGATTTGTTTGAAATCATGAGAAGGAACCTAGGGTTGGTGTTGGAAATGGTTATGTTGTCATTGATGGTTGTTTTTGCTAATTGGAGTGTAATTAGCATATTGTAGTTGATAGAGGAAAAAGCCCTAAATCATATATTGATTGATAAATTAAAATGGAGGTAGTGAATCTATATTGTAAATCTCTAGTGTTGATGTGGGTTGTGTGAAGGTGTTAATGCCTAAGGGATTAACTTTGGCTTTGAATGATTTGAAATGATGTAGTGGACTAATATGAGTTATGACTTTATTATCAATGGAAGTGGTTTTGTAAAACAAAGGAATGAATTTGGTTTTGTAACAACAAAAGGACGGAGTTTATTTTGTGAAAACGAAAATAATGTGGAACTTGTTTGTGAAATGGGAAAGGTACTTTGAAATACGTATGAAAATTGAATTGTTGTTTCATGAGTGTTGAACACACACATGTGTGGAATTATATCTTGAACTACCATGTAATGTTGTTGCGGGTTTGTGGTCTCATAAGTTTGAGTTTTTAAATAGATGTACTAAATATTTGCATTTAGAGGTTTTGTCCTGGTCATCGGTGGAGGATGACGTGGTTGTGTTGAATTGTTGTGTATGCATTACACCATTGTTGATTGAACATCTTATGTGATGAATATATTGAGATGCATTATATATGTATACTTGTTAGGAGGAGAGAGGGGTTGTACTCCAGTGTGTGTGAGAAGATAGGGGGTGGGACTCCACACACCTATGTGTTCATATACCTTAACACATTGTTTGTATCTGGATGGTTATGTATATATGTTGTATATGTTGGTTATGCCTGTTGCATTTCGATTGTTGGTGTTATAACCTGCGCTGATAATCAAAGGTACCGTTATCTTCCAGCTAGCGCCTGGAGAACTAAATGCGCTGAGATCTAAGTACCACACCCTTCCAGCTAGCGCCTAGTAAACTGGCATGTTGTTGTGAGAAGTGTATCTTTGGCTTACTATGCAACATAGCTAGTAGAGCAAAAGTTTTGTTGTTGATGTTTCCTGTTTTGGAATATCATGGATTATGTTGATTATGGTTTGGAGGTCCGAGTTGCCTCATTGGTTTATCTACGCATGTCGCGTGAGTTGTTATCTCTATTTTAACAGTGCATACATAGTTGATTGTATCGGGAAGAAGCCAAAATGTCATCTTTGTTCTTTTGGAAAGTGTGAAGGAAACGGATTTTCTTAAAAGAAATTATGAATTTTGAGAAAGGGTTATCTGTGTATGTTTGGAGAACGAAAGAGAGTAATAGGCTTAGTGAATTTATTTCTAAGGTATTGTTAATGTTATGAAGATGAGAAGGATTAATGAAAGGAAAGGGAAGATGAATCGCCTATGGCGTTAATTGAAATGGTTGTTTTCAAGAAAGTTCTACCTATTTATTTTGTATAAACTGTCACATTACTATTCTAGTATGAGATGAGCATTCATGATCATAGCTATCTGTATGTTGTTATTGTTTGAAGGCCATGTTGAGATCCCTACTGGACTATTATTCATCCCACGTTGTTGAATCTTTTTCAGGTATTAAGCAGGTTGAGCTGCAAGATTGGATTACTTATTTACTGCGCACGGGGCCTCAGTTATGTTGGCGAAAGCCATTGTTATTAAAAGGGTTTACACCCTTCTTCTTGTACCTTAAGTGATGTAAGGCCCAAGGGTAATTTATTATGTTCATGTAATATTTACTTTGCATACGAATGAGAGTATTGTTAATCACTTCTACGGATCGAATGTATGAGTTATTTTCTGCATGTTATCCTTGAAATTGAATTAAGTTTATGAATTTGGTAATGACTTCGAGTAATAAAAAGTGGGGCGTGACAGTTGCTCTCTATGAAATTTGTTAACCTTTTTTTTTTTATTAACTAATATACTGAAGTGCCTCTAGGAAAGAGTTGGGAGTCCGAATTGGGTTCAATTTACCACAAAGTTAAAGTCTCATTGGTGAAGAAGACTGGAAGACCTAATAAACAAGAGTATATTCTGTAATTATTATATACTATATGTTGAAAACCCACCCCACCCCACTCCACCCCAATTACTAAACGTCATGTTGCTTGGTTTGACCTGGCTCTTGTTAGTCATTTTCCTTCAAATAAAAATAAAACTACATTTCATAGCACTTAAAAAAGAAAAAGAAAATAAAGAAGCATACTCTGCTGGACTTCCATGAAAAGAAAGTCAAAGGTTTTGTGGGCACAAGGGAGGGTGTTATCACAGCAGCTGCTATGACGGCCCGTGAGATTTGTTCGATTTTATTTAATGATCGAAATCATTTATATCATAGGATCGTCATGTGTATATCATTCATATAAAATATAAAATAAATCGGACATGCATAGCTCATGTTCGGATCATAATTATTTTTTAAAAAAATTATCAAAACTATACTAAACATTTATTTTTCAAACAAAATGTAGGCATGTTATAAGTTACAAATATCTTAATTAACTTGATTTTTTTTCATGGATGATCTAATTGACAAACTTTACAATATGAATGATTCGAATTATCAAAAAAAATTCGAAAAAATCTCTCAAGCCATGTAATGTTAGCACATATTAGAGCTCTTGTTATATATCATTAGAGAGTTGGTTGCAAATGTGGGATTCTAGCTTTAATTGTAGCAGAAATTCTTCATTGGAAGCAGTAATGTTAGCTCTTGTTATATATTCATTAGCGAGTTGGTGTTTGAGGTTGGTTCAAGATGGGTTTGCTGAATCATAAATGCATTTCTACAAGTTTGGCATGATGAAGAAACTGTAATGTACAAAGTCAAAGTATTGTGTTATCATGTCCAAGAAAGCATCAGTCAAGGATTTCCCCTTCTCAGTGGATGATATAGTTTTTCAAGTGGGAGCAGATCAGGGGCACAGTTTGATCTTCTTTGCTGTGATTAGTACGCCAACTGTTTTGGCTCTATTCTGGCTCTGGTATTGGCTCTTTCTGGGTCTGTTTGGGTCTGAATCTATGTTAGTTATGCTTGTTGGGTGTGGTTTAATGTTTATGTTGAAACAATTCTGGTGCTGCCACACAATATTTGGTCTGCGTCTAATGTTAGCTTAGCTTAGCTCTCTGCTGCTGTATGTGTCTAATGTTTGCTACTGTTCTAATGTTAGCTTAGCTCAGCTTTTAGTAGAATCTGCCACACAGCATTGGAACAATTCTGGGTACTTGTCTCTATCAGAGGTGTTGCCAATCAGTTGTTTTGTTGGTCTGAGTTCTCAGTGTTGTTTGTGTTCAGTTTTGCCAATCAGTTGTTTCTAGTTTGTGTTTGTTGTTCTTTGGTTTGTTTCCTTCATTGGTTTCTCACCAACTTGGAGGTTGGAGCTCCTTCTCACTCCTTCCTCCTCTTTATTGATGTATTTCAGTTTTGATTCATCAATAAAGTTTTTTTTTGCCGATCAAAAAAAATGTCAAGAAAGTATCAAACATTCTGGACCTAGATAATGGATTTCTTTATCATGAATTGGTTATCTTCTTGTGTCAGACTCTTCATCATGGCCTATTGACCGAGTCTTCAAAACCAGGGTTAGTATGTTTGGTTTTACTTTTATGTCAACTATTTCTTGTCTTGAAATATACCAGTAATTGGTCTGTGTGCATGCCACTTATGATGTGATAATTCATTGTCAAAGCCCAATGCCCGGTATTATTTGTATTGATTTCTAAAGTCAAACTCATGTTGTCAACTTGGTCATGGTTTGCCATGTACTCCCAAATTTTCAAAGGGGTTGCAGTCTAAAAGGAAGAAAGAGCATATTCCAAATTATTTCTATTATTTATTCCATTTTGGCATACGTCGTAGTGCATACAAAGATAAGGCCTTATCACGAGTAGCCAGGGTAATCTTATTCTACTATCATTATGCCCTATCAAGGGACTATAATTCAATTAGATAAGATTTTATCGTTGTAGTTGAGGTTAAACCTATGTAGTATGTATTTGAAAACAATTATATTGAAGAATGGCTTTCTGAAATCGCACAATGGCTAGTTGCCTAAAGTAAGGGACTCAATGAAGGTTTGAAGGTGTAAATACTGTTCTTTGTTCAAATGAATTTCTCTTAGAATTTCAAATGGTTCTTTTGTTTTCTCCTACAATTGTGTAATGTACAGAGCTAAAAATAATAGAAATAAAACGTGAGCTTGTGAGATGACTCACCTTCTGCCTTCCTAATATAGCTTTCATCATGATTATGTAAATGTCAAATTGAGATCAGCTAAGTTTTGGAATATCAGTATGATTTTCTAAAAATTCCAAATATTTGACTTTGTTTCTTGGGATATGTAATACTTTTTTATTTTTCTTTTTTTACCATTTGTGTACTTGGTTTTTCTGCTATTGATCTCAGACCTAGTTAGTTTTTCATCTTTCACACAGCCTTATCCTTCTACTCCAAACTTGTAGTAGAGCCTCAATTATGCTTCAAAATGTCATGTGATCATGCCTTCTATGAACCATGAAGTAAAATTGGTATCCTAAATGTACCTCAGAGAAGATTATTGCCAATATGTCGCTATTACTATATCATCTACTGCATGTGATTTCCATTTTCAATTTAATCCCCCCCCAAAATAATAATAATAATAATAATAATAATAATATAATAATAATAATATAATAAATGGTCCCCTAAAACTCTCAACGAATTCATCTTCAACTCATTAACTTTGCTGCTGACATCCTATAACCTTGTGTAACAAGAAGAGCTTTTTGTACTTCTTTTATAATGTCTGATTCATATCTATAGATAATATGGGGAAATTAATGCTCAGATGTCTACACTTAGAAATTGAGAAGTACAGAGGTCATAAATTAAGGAGCACAATTCACCTGTGTGTCATCCCAGTAGTCATTTTGAGCTCTTTGTAATAATGCTAAGTTAATTGTAAAGAGGATTCTCTGCCTAAGGCTATGGTTTAGTCTTCCATTACACTAGTATTTATTCTCACTTTTCATTTCTACTTTGTTCTCAAGGACCACTGCATGCTTTACTTTCTCAGCATATAAATGTTGAGTTGATTAGTTTACAATCTTTGATTCCTCAAATCCCATATAAGAGAGTCAACTCTAAGTTGCCCTAACCTGACCCCATGTTTGTATCTAATTCTATATACTAATTCTCATTATAGCAACATTACAGAGCTTGAAAATTTATTCAAAAATTAAATGAATTGTGAATGTTAATCATATTAATGGGTTGTTTTGAAAAGTTTATTTTTATTTTTTTTATTTTATAGAAAACGTATAAAAACAGAAAGAAAAGAGTTGACTATTTTGTAATATTTTTTAATTTATTCCCAAAACAGCTTTAAGTTTCATTTTGTATTGCGGTGTACTTCTATAGCCTTTTCTTTTATATCAATAATCTTAATTTTTACTGAAGAAAATAGGTGAGATTAAGTTTAATTTTACGCTATATACTTTATTTTCTAATTATGTTTTGAATACTTTTACTAGCTCCCTTTGTGCCCTTAGCATTATGCACC
>NW_021026857.1:286105-313021 GCF_004153795.1 Camellia sinensis
AGGGAGCAAGATATGTGGTGAAGCCCCTTGTGGATTGTCAGATGCTGTCTGCATTCGGGTGGAAGAGAATACTCGCCAACATGGGAAGATTATTGAGGTAAGTGGTGAAGTTCCTGTTGGAAAGAGGAGCCTCGGAGGGAGCAAGATATGTGGCGAAGCCCCTTGTGGATTCGCAGATGCTGCGACAAGCTCCAAGGATGCCATGGAACGATCAGCTTCCATGCGGAAGCTTATTATAGCAGTTGCACTTTGTGTTGTTTTCATGGGCGTCGAAGTTGCTGGAGGCATCGAACCAATAGTCTTGCAATTTTAACTGATGCAGCACATCTTCTCTCAGATGTTGCAGCTTTTGCTATCTCACTGTTTTCTTTGTGGGCAGCTGGCTGGGAAGCCACTCCTCGTCAGTCTTATGGATTTTTAAGGGTAGAGATTCTTGGTGCTCTGGTTTCCATCCAGCTCATATGGCTGCTAGCAGGGGTTTTAGTTTACGAAGCCATTGTAAGGCTTATCCATGAAACATTTGGAGGGCCGAGTTGCCTCATTGGTTTATCTTACGCATGTCGGTGAGTTGTTATCTCTATTTATAACAGTGCATATATAGAGTTGATTGTATCGGGAAGAAGCCAAAATGTCATCTTTGTCTTTTGGAAAGTGTGAAGGAAACGGATTTTCTTTAAAAGAAATTATGAATTTTGAGAAGGGTTATCTGTGTATGTTTGGAGAACGAAAGAGAGTAATGGGCTTAGTGAATTTATTTCCTAAGGTATTGTTAATGTTATGAAAGATTGAGAACAGGGATTAATGAAAGGAAAGGGAAAGATGAATCGCCTATGGCGTTAATTGAAATGGTTGTTTTCAAGAAAAGTTCTTACCTATGTATATTTTGTATAAACTGTCACATTACTATTCTAGTATGAGATTGAGCATTCATGATCATAGCTATCTGTATGTTGTTATTGTTGAGGGCCATGTTGAGATCCCTACTGGACTATATGTTCATCCCACGTTGTTGAATCTATTTCAGGTATTAAGCAGGTTGAGCTGCAAGATTGGATATACTTATTTACTGGCCACGGGGCCTCAGTTATGTTGGCGAAATGCCATTGTTATAAAAAGGGTTACACCCTTCTTCTTGTACCTTAAGTGATGTAAGCCCAAGGGTAATTTATTATGTTCATGTAATATTTACTTTGCATACGAATGAGAGTATTGTTAATCACTTCTACGGATCGAATGTATGAGTTATTTCTGCATGTTATCCTTGAAATTGAATTAAGTTTATGAATTTGGTAATGACTTCGAGTAATAAAAAGTGGGGCGTGACAGTTGCTCTCTATGAAATTTGTTAACCTTTTTTTTTTTATAACTAATATACTGAAGTGCCTCTAGGAAAGAGGTGGGAGTCCGAATTGGGTTCAATTTACCACAAAGTTACAAGTCTCATTGGTGAAGAAGACTGGAAGACCTAATAAACAAGAGTATATTCTGTAATTATTATATACTATATGTTGAAAACCCACCCCACCCCACTCCACCCCAATTACTAAAAGTCATGTTGGCTTGGTTTGACCTGGCTCTTGTTAGTCATTTTCCTTCAAATAAAAATAAAACTACATTTTCATAGCACTTAAAAAAAGAAAAAGAAAAATAAAAGAAGCATACTCTGCTGGACTTCCATGAAAGAAAAGTCAAAAGGTTTTGTGGGCACAAGGGAGGGTGTTATCACAGCAGCTGCTATGACGGCCCGTTGAGATTTGTATCGATTTTATTTTAATGATCGAAATCATTTATATCATAGGATTCGTCATGTATATCATTCATATAAAATATAAAATAAATCGGACATGCATAGCTCATGTTCGGATCATAATTATTTTTTAAAAAAATTATCAAAACTATACTAAACATTTATTTTTTCAAACATAAATGTAGGCATGTTATAAGTTACAAATATCTAATTAACTTGATTTTTTTTCATGGATGATCTAATTGACAAACTTTACAATATGAATGATTCGAATTATCAAAAAAAATTCGAAAAATACTCTCAAGGCCATGTAATGTTAGCACAATTAGAGCTCTTGTTATATATCATTAGAGAGTTGGTTGCAAATGTGGGATTCTAGCTTTAATTGTAGCAGAATTCTTCATTGGAAGCAGAATGTTAGCTCTTGTTATATATTCATTAGCGAGTTGGTGTTTGAGGTTAGGTTCAAGATGGGTTTGCTGAATCATAAATGCATTTCTACAAGTTGGCATGATGAAGAAACTGTATGTACAAAGTCAAAGTATTGTGTTATCATGTCCAAGAAAGCATCAGTCAAGGATTTCCCCTTCTCAGTGGATGATATAGTTTTCAAGTGGGAGCAGATCAGGGGCACAGTTTGATCTTCTTTGCTGTTGAATTAGTACGCCAACTGTTTTTGGCTCTATTCTGGCTCTGGTATTGGCTCTGTTCTGGGTCTGTTTTGGTCTGAATCTAATGTTAGTTATGCTTGTTGGGTGTGGTTTAATGTTTATGTTGAAACAATTCTGGGTGCTGCCACACAATATTTTGGTCTGCGTCTAATGTTAGCTTAGCTTAGCTCTCTGCTGCTGTATGTGTCTAATGTTTGCTACTGTCTAATGTTAGCTTAGCTCAGCTTTTAGTAGAATCTGCCACACAGCATTGGAACAATTCTGGGTACTTTGTCTCTATCAGAGGTGTTGCCAATCAGTTGTTTTGTTGGTCTGAGTTCTCAGTGTTGTTTGTTGTTCAGTGTTGCCAATCAGTTGTTTCTAGTTTGTTGTTTGTTTGTTCTTTGGTTTGTTTCCTTCATTGGTTTCTCACCAACTTGGAGGTTGGAGCTCCTTCTCACTCCTTCCTCCTCTTTATTGATGTATTTCAGTTTGATTCATCAATAAAGTTTTTTTTTGCCGATCAAAAAAAATGTCCAAGAAAGTATCAAACATTCTGGACCTAGATAATGGATTTCTTTATCATGAATTGGTTATCTTCTTGTGTCAGATTCTTCATCATGGCCTATTGACCGAGTCTTCAAAACCAGGGGTTAGTATGTTTGGTTTTACTTTTATGTCAACTATTTCTTGTCTTTGAAATATACCAGTAATTGGTCTGTTGTGCATGCCACTTATGATGTGATAATTCATTGTCAAAGCCCAATGCCCGGTATTATTTGTATTGATTTCTAAAGTCAAACTCATGTTTGTCAACTTGGTCATGGTTTGCCATGTACTCCCAAATTTTCAAAGGGGTTGCAGCTAAAAGGAAGAAAGAGCATATTCCAAATTATTTCTATTATTTATTCCATTTTGGCATACGTCGTAGTGCATACAAAGATAAGGCCTTATCACGAGTAGCCAGGGTATCTTATTCTACTATCATTATGCCCTATCAAGGACTATAATTTCAATTAGATAAGATTTTATCGTTGTAGTTGAGGTTAAACCTATGTAGTATGTATTTGAAAACAATTATATTGAAGAATGGCTTCTGAAAATCGCCACAATGGCTAGTTGCCTAAAGTAAGGGACTCAATTGAAGGTTGAAGGTGTAAATACTGTTCTTTGTCAAATGAATTTCTCTTTAGAATTTCAAATGGTTCTTTTGTATTTCTCCTACAATTGTGTAATGTACAGAGCTAAAAAAATAGAAATAAAACGTGAGCTTGTGAGATGACTCACCTCTGCCTTCCTAATATAGCTTTCATCATGATTATGTAAATGTCAAATTGAGATCAGCTAAGTTTTGGAATATCAGTATGATTCTAAAAATTCCAAATATTTGACTTTTGTTTCTTGGGATATGTAATACTTTTTATTTTTCTTTTTTTACCATTTGTGTACTTGTTTTTCTTGCTATTGATCTCAGACCTAGTTAGTTTTTCATCTTTCACCAGCCTTATCCTTCTACTCCAAACTTGTAGTAGAGCTCAATTATGCTTCAAAATGTCATGTGATCATGCCTTCTATGAACCATGAAGTAAAATTGGTATCCTAAATGTACCTCAAGAGAAGATTATTGCCAATATGTCGCTATTACTATATCATCTACTGCATGTGATTTCCATTTTCCAATTTAATCCCCCCCCCAAAATAATAATAATAATAATAATAATAATAATAATAATAATAATAATAATAATAATAAATGGAATAAATGGTCCACCTAAAACTCTCAACGAATTCATCTTCACTCATTAACTTTGCTGCTGACATCCTATACCTTGTGTGAACAAGAAGAGCTTTTGTACTTCTTTTATAATGTCTGATTCATATCTATAGATAATATGGGGAAATTAATGCTCAGATGTCTACACTTAGAAAATTGAGAAGTACAGTAGGTCATAAATTAAGGAAGCACAATCACCTGGTGATTCATCCCAGTAGTCATTTTGAGCTCTTGTAATAATGCTAAGTTAATTGTAAAGAGGATTCTCTTGCCTAAGGCTATGGTTTAGTCTTCCATTACACTAGTATTTATTCTCACTTTTCATTTCTACTTTGTTCTCAAGGACCACTGCATGCTTTACTTTCTCAGCATATAAATGTTGAGTTGATTAGTTTACAATCTTTGATTCCTCAAATCCCATATAAGAGAGTCAACTCTAAGTTGCCCTAACCTGACCCCATGTTTGTATCTAATTCTATATACTAATTCTCATTATAGCAACATTACAGAGCTTGAAAAATTTATTCAAAAATTAAATGAATTGTGAATGTTAATCATATTAAGGGTTGTTTTGAAAAGTTTATTTTTTATTTATTTATTTATTTATAAGAAAACGTATAAAAACAGAAAGAAAAGAGTTGACTATTTTTGTAATATTTTTTAATTTATTCCCAAAACAGCTTTAAGTTTCATTTTGTATTTGCGGTGTACTTCTATAGCCTTTTCTTTTATATCAATAAATCTTAATTTTTACTGAAGAAAATAGGTGAGATTAAGTTTAATTTTACGCTATATACTTTATTTTCTAATTATGTTTTGAATTACTTTTACTAGCTCCCTTTGTGCCCTTAGCATTATGCACCTTCATTTAAAAAGGCACGTTGGATGCCAAACAAAATTAGTGACAAAAAACTGAGATGTGGAGACCTGATTAGTATATATGATATCTTTGAGCTTTGTCTACTTGAAGTGAATATCTTTTTAATGTTCTGAGATCAATATCTTGCTTTTGGTGTTCTGATATCGTATTCCAATTTGTCTTTCATTTGTGTTTCAGTTTGATGCATTTCTCCATGGATTTTCTTATTGATGTATCTGTATATTGTACACTTTCTTTGTACGTCTGCAATTTTCATCAAGAAACTTTTATTTTGTTGAATTTTTTTTTATTTAAAAAAAGTCAATATATTTATAAAATTTAGGGGAGTTTGAGTCTATATGTTTGGGATGATAGATTTTGGCTAAAATAGTCAATAAAATGAAAAATATTAGAATAATCAATAAGATAAAATATTATATATTACATATTAATTAATTATTTTTTCTCTCACAACTCTGGATTTAATGAAAATTGGAATATTACATGCAACAGATTAGCATATCTTACTTTAACTTCTCTAGACTTCGTATATAGTTGAGTAAGAGAAAATCAAACAGAGTACTAACTGCAGTAACATGCCATAAATAGTAAATTATAGTCTCGGGGCATTCATTGGAATTGTTGCATGTGGCTATCAATTCTATTGGCATCGTTCATTTCTTATATGCATAGCTCCTTAAGTACATTATTAAGATCCTCTGCATAATTTAATCATATTTTGTTTACCGAGTGAAATGTGAGCCAAAATAGTTATTGTTTCCCAATGTATTTTTTTTTTTTTCAATATCCCAATTTACTTGATAGATGTGTCAATTCTGGTATTCGGGGCATATATATATTTTTCACGTGCAGTTCAATCATAACATTTTGCATTTGGATATTTGAGTACTTAAATTGACAGCTTTAGAAACTCAATGTGGCATATTGTGGGTTTTCTTTCTGTGTCATGTTATCTACTTTTTACTCTCAACTCACTGCTTTATTGGTTAAATTTTCTCTAAGTTATGATATTTGTCTTCTTATTGATGGTTATTTTGTTGTGGTTTATGTTTTGGCTATGAATACTTCTTCTGTTTAGGCTAAATTGCTTTGGCTATTTTCTCACGTGATTTATGTGTGGTTGTAATTTATATAACTCAGTATAATCATTGGACTTGAACTTTTTTTTAATTAAAGTATATATATATTTTTCTATATAAAATTTGTCCTATTCACCTAACTTTAATTAACTCGGCATAGTCAGACATGGACAAGAGTTGGATTGCATTAGGTAGCACAGTTGATGGAAGGATAAGTTGGGCATATAATGATGGGGTAATATCATTTCTTCGTTTTGCAATGGCGGTTATCGATCGAGATGGTAAAATTTTGTACCCTTGTCGAAAGTGTGTGAATGTTGTTTATCAAAATTTTCAAATTGTTCAAATTCATTTGCTGCAACATGGGATTATTCCAACGTACACTATCTGGCACGTGCATGGGGAACCCTGTGAATCAAATGAGGCTTATCATCATAATATACCTATTGAGGGCAATGAGGTTTTGGGAGGTATTCATGCCTTAGTGGAAGATCGAATAAGAGGGGAATCAACTAACACAACTCAAGAGGAGGAGGTTCGCACTTTTGATAAATTATTGAATGATGCCAAACGTGAGGTGTACCCAGGTTGCACAAATTACACTTTGTTAAAATTTGTCATCGAGATACTTAATATGAAGGTAACAAACCGTTGGAGTAATAAGTCTAAGTCAGTTGACATGATGCTAGAGTTTTTAACAAAACTTTTACCGAAGGATAATTTGGTTCCAAAGTCAACTTATGAAGCTAAAAAAATACTACGTGAATTGGGTTTGTCATACGAGCTCATTGATGCTTGTGTAAACGAATGTGTGCTCTTTTGGAAGGGGAATGCAACACTAGATAAATGTCCAAATTGTAAGGCTTCTAGATACAAGACAAATCATGGTAGAGGTAAGAAGATCTCTCGTAAGGTTCTTCGATACTTCCCGTTAACACCAAGATTGAAAAGGTTGTACATGTCGAGGACGAGAGCCGAGGATATGAAATGGTTCAAGGAAAAACGTCTAGATGACAGTGTATTGAGGTATCCTACAGATAGTGATGAGTGGAAGGAATTCGATACACAACATCCTGAATTTGCCTTGGAGCCTCGAAATGTGAGGCTAGGGTTGGCTACTGATGATTTCAACCCTTTCGGAAATATGAATAACTCATATAGTTTGTGGCCTGTCGTACTCATTCCATACAACTTGCCACCGTGGTTCGCTATGAAGGACTCATTTTTCATGCTGTCATTACTTATTCCTGGTGAATCACAACCAGGAATTGATATTGATGTCTACATGAGACCTTTAGTGGAAGAATTGAATGAATTATGGAAAAATGGTACATTAACCTATGATGCCTCGACTGGTGAGACTTTCTGCATGTGTGCAGCTTTGCTGTGGACGATACATGATTGGCCTGCATTTGGTGACATTTCTGGATGGAGAACAAAGGGTCATTACTCTTGTTACACTTGCAATGATAAACCATATTTTGAATCTTTAAGAAGTAAGACTGCGTACAGTAACCATCGATGCTACTTGCCTGATGATGACCACCCAGAAAGGCGAAAAAGTAGAGCATATAATGGCATGCATGAAAAACAGAAGAGATCTTTGGTGATACCGATAGAAAAGTTTGAAGAACAATTGGGCAACGTGACGGGTGTCACATATGGAAAACATCCAAGCAACAGGAAAAGACGTCACCAGAACCCAAATTGGACAAAGGTAAGCATCTTGTATAAGCTACCGTATTGGAAGAAATGGAGGCTTCGACACAACATTGATGTCATGTATGTGGAGAAGAACTTTAGTGAAAATGTTTTTGGAACGATGTTGGGAATTGATGGGAAGAACAAGGATACAGATAAGGCATAAATGGATTTAGAAGATATGAATATAAGGAAAGAATTGTGGCTGACAACAAATCCCGATGGATCATATGTGAAGCCTCGAGCCAACTTCTCACTGACCCCTAAAGAGAGAGAGGGTTTCTTTGAATTCTTGAAATCAATCAAGTATCTAGATGGGTGCGCGGAAAACATTTCGAGGTCAATGAATGCAAAAAATGGTAGATTAACAGGATTGAAAAGCCACGACTGCCATGTACTTATACCACGGATTCTTCCTATTGGGATGCGTGGTTACGTAGATAAAGAGATCAGTACAGCACTTTTTGAGTTAGGTAGTTTCTTCCAAGAGCTATGCTCAAGGACACTGAAATGAAGTGAAATGGAGAAATTAGAGGAACGTATAGTACTCATACTATGTAAGTTTGAAAAGATCTTTCCTCCAGTCATTTTCGATGTGCTGGTTCATTTGGCCATTCACTTGCCACGTGAGACTATTCTCGGAGGACCTGTGCAATATCGGTGGATGTACCCGATTGAAAGGTAATTTCTAAAATTGTACTTTCAAATGAAAGGTATAGATTATGTTGTGTGCCTAACCATACTCCTAATTGGTTATCTCTTCAAGGTTTCTCAGAGCTTTGAAAAAGTTTGTCACCAATCGAGCTCGACCAGAAGGTTCTATTGTAGAGGCTTACATTGTCAAGGAGTGCATTACTTTTTGCTCAATGTATCTTGAAGGGATTGAAACCGTGCATAATCAAGATGCACGAAATGAAGATTATGGAGTCCATCGTGAAGGTTTGATAATATTCACCGAAACTGCTCGTCCTATTGGCCAAATCAGAAAGCATGTTGAGATGTCACCGGAACTTCGTGATATTGCTCATTGGTTCTTATTATACAATAGCCCTGAGATAGAGAAGTATCTTCAGTACGTGTTTCTTATAATTATATATATTTTAACAATTTTCATGTTATTAGTCATTAATAATAGTAGTATTTCACACATTAACCAAAACTATTTGAGTAGGGAACACAAGAATTTGTTACAAATTCCCACTGGACAAGATATAACTCAGATACAACAGAAGGAATTTCTGAAGTGGTTCAAAGAATATGTAAGTCATTTTTAATATTCACAATTGCCCAAACACTATTAGGCTTGTATAAAATACAAACATTACTAACATAATTCAAGTGTTGCACATTGCATGTGGATGTAGATAAATAGATTGAGAGTTGATGAGGCACCAGAAGCAACCGAAGAATTATGGTCATTAGCGAATGGTCCTAATTTGCTAGTCAAAGGGTACTCGGGTTGTATAATCAATGGTGTAAGATTCCATACGAAGGAATTAGACAATCATCGTAAGAGTCAAAACAGTGGTGTGCTTACCGAAGAGGACTACAAGGGAGAGATGCACGAATTCTACGGTCACTTGTGCAATATTTGGAAATTTGAGTACATGTGTCAAAATAAAGTTGTTTTGTTTCAATGTGAATGGTACAACACTGGTGACACTGGTAGAAGTAGAACAGTACGAGCTGACACATATTGCACAAGCATCGATGTCACAAGCCGATGGTATCAATCTGACCCTTTTATCTTGCCTAGTCAAGCTAAACTAGTGTTCTACCTTAATGACACCAAATGGGGGCAACCTTGGCAAGTCGTGCAACAGGTCCAACATAGAGGTGTGTTTGATGTGCTAGAGGCTGGTGATGGAGAACCACCAGATCAACCAGAATTTAATGATGCATTCCAACAAGAAAACATTAACTTAGTTGTCCCGATCAACATTGAAGATATTATTCGATTTCATAGGAATGATATTGAAGCTGAGGTTATTTCAAATAAAACAAAGAGAGATGGTAGAGATGACCAAGAAGATGAAGAACTTGGCATACTTGATGATGATATGGATCCTGATATGGAACTTGATATGGATTATGATATGTAGTTTTTGTTTTTTTTAGGTTTCTATATGGACGTATGTTTTTAATGCATTACATGGTTATGCTATATTTTGTTGCGTCTCTTCAAGTAAAATTATGCTTTATATTTTATGTTTTATATCAATTTATGCTTTTTAGTTACCAAAATGGCCAAAGGGGAGAAACAATGGATCAAACCAGGTTTTCTAGCAAAATAGAAGCGAACAGAGTACGAAATGGAAAGATATAAGACAATCAAGAAGAAAAATAAAAAAATGGATGCTCTACAATTGAAGCATATAGCAGCTTCTTTGATGGGTTCTACTCAGCCCAATCGTGTTAATCAGAAGGGAAAGTGTCACGCCCCAAGCTCCGTGACAACATCGCACACTCATTTAAGTGAGCATGCAAGGCTAAGAGTCCAACACATAACCAACAATGTAAAATACTCCAATTAAATCCTTAATTATCATAATGCTAAAATCCATAAAAGCTGATTATTCTTATCATATGAAATTATCCACCAATTTCACTAATAAAATCCATTAATAAAACAACAATCCAAGTACTTAAATCATTGTCCTACTCTCGACACTCCCACATGTAAAAATCCCGCACAGCTTTACTCTTTAGAATCTGAAAAAAAAAATAAGGGTAAGCTAGATAGCCCAGTAAATAACAACCATCATTGCTAGCAGGATCAAGTATAGAAATAAATAAATAAATAAATCGATAACCAATAAATATAATTTTTACTACAGTTCAATAAATGAACAATTATTTGTAAGATGGTTTCATAGCTAAAAATAAACAACGTACAATACATTTTAAATTAAAAACCAACAAGATAACTCAAAGTAATTCGTTGTTCAAATCGATGGTTCGATATTCAGTTGGTTCAATGATTTGATTCACAAAACTCAAGTCTTAATGACTACGGTCACTTAGCCCGTGACAAGCCCAGACCCACACATAGGTCGGTGGTAAAGTCCCAAAAGAAACTAGTTTCTGTGTCAATAAATAACCCCCATTGGCTAGGGTCCAAATCATAGTCAGACTAGAGTGATGTTTAAAATTCAAACAATACACAACTTTTAAATAAAACATTCGATATTTTCAGAATAAACGTTTAGTACAATTTTCAGAATAGTTTCACCAAATATTCAAATAATTTTCATAATAATATTCGATGTTGTTTTATACTTGACCCATATTTTATTTTAAGAGAACATGAAGGCTATAAATAAATATTTATGATTTTAAACGATTTGATAGGAATAAAAATGAACCAACAGTGATATAGGGTTACTTACCTCAAACAGCTAAAATAATGTTTCCCAAGCTAATTTCAAATTACCAAGATCCACCTCAATCTCACAAACCTAATAAAATATTACACCGCATAAACAATTATTATGTGCACTCATCTATCTCTTCTTGTAACAACAATAAAATAAATTAACCCAATTGCCTATTAAGAACTCCCACAATTTAGCATCAAAACAAAGCCATCACGGTTTTGGAAATTCTCAACCCATATTATTCTATTGTTGTTTATATACACGTAAAAATTTGTAATTGCTTGTAATCAATCTTGTATCCCACAAACACACCACCATTAAACCTAACCTATCACATATTAATCTCAAAATATGAGCCACCCAAACGGAATACAAAATACACTCTAAAATTGAGCAAAATCGAGAACCCCAACATAGACTACATCAATATAATTATTTAATCATATATGCCCATAAAATCATCTATTGATATATTAATACTAAAATCATAGATATGAATACAATAAAATAAATCTTACCTAAGTGATAAATAAAGCAAAACCACCACCCTTATGAATCCTCCCTCTTCCTTTTGGTTTTGGTTTCTTTTCTTTAATTTTTTTTTTCAAACCCTTGTTGCCTTGCATTTCCACAACATCACGCCTCCCCTTGTTTGTTTGTGTTGTTTTTTTTTGTTTTCTTCTCCAACACTAAAAGCCATGGCATCTCATACTTAACCTAATATTCTTTTCTTTTTCCAAAATTGCAAAATTACCCACCTATGTTATAGAAATAACAATGCCATCTCATAATTAATTCCTTGATATTACTAAGTGACCCATATAAATTAATTTAATTACCAATCTATCCAAAAATAATAATATACAAAACTTGGGTTTTACAGAAAGAACATTAAGGTAGATGATGATGACTACATACCGTCAGATCATGAGGATGACACTGATGCCGAGTCCTTTGAAAGTGTTGACGATGAGGTACTATATGTATGGCCATTCATTTTTTTTTTCTTATGTCACTGATAGCTATATATTTGTTAATGATGCTTTGTTAATACTATCTTCATATTTCCGTATACTTTATTGGATGAATAAGTCGTAAAATAAAACTAGAAAATATACATCCTACATACAACAATATGCATACCAAAACAGAGCTAAAGGAAAAAAAAAACCTCCTGCACAACCTGTAGGAGTAAGTTAGCTGGAACACAAATATATAACGAAATAAGACATAATTTGACCATGTTGGAAACACCAATACTAGGATTAGCGCATATGTGCAGCCTGGCCCTCATAATATCAGTAAAACACATGCCAAACTGATTGATCACCAACTTCACCACATCATGAACTACCTGCCAGAGGGATTCAGCAAGTCTAGGACTGTTGCCGGAACTGGCATAAGATGCGACCTGGTCCACTTGACAACCTCCATAACATCAACTTCAGTGTTCAAACTAGGACTACCAAATAGGGAATTCCATGGAGAATGGCCCCTAGCTGTAGCCAGATTTCCAGGTTGCCTCCAAGTTGCCTCTCCCTCAAACTATTTGTCACGCCCCACCTTTTATTACTCGGAGTCATTACCAAATTCTTTAACTTAATTCAATTTCAGAGATAACATGTGGAAATAAACTCATACATTCAATCCGTAGAAGTGATTAACAATACTCTCATTCGTATGCAAAGTAAATATTACATGAACTAACTTAATAAATTGCCCTTGGGCTTACATCATTAAAAGTACAAGAAGAAGGGTGTAACCCTTTACAACAATGGCATTCCGCCAACATAACTGAGGCCCCGTGGCCAACAAATAAGAAGATCCAAATCTTGTAGCACACCCTGCTAAACACCTGAAAAAGATTCAACAACGTGGGATGAACATATAGTCCAGTAGGGAACTCAACATGCTCCTTAACAATAACATTACAGATAGCTATGATCATGAACACCCATTCTCATACTAGAATAATAATGTGACAGTTTATACAAAATATATATATGAATATATATATGAACTTTTTTTTGAAAACAATCATTTAATTCACCGCTATAAGCGATTTATCCTTCCTTTTCCTTTCATTAACCCCCGTTCCCAATCTTTTATAACATTAACAACTACTTAGAAAAATAGATTCACTAAGCCCATTACTCTTCCATTTGCCACACATACAACAGATGTGCCTTTTCAAAACATATTTGGCATTTCAATGCAATTCCAATTATATCATAATTATCCATGCACACCTCTATAAAAAGAGAACAACTCAACTACATACATAAAATCAATCAATGAGTCAACTCGTCCCTCCAACACTGTAACAAATACAATCCACAATGTTTCCAGATACACTGAAACAATAACAAAACAAACCTGCCCAACACATCCGATAACTCAAAAGAGAAAATAAAGGATGACAACCACAATTATACATTGAGAGAACCCAAGGAACCTAAGCCCGGATACAACAACCAAAAGGAAAAAGAGCGGGGTCGCTATACTATTTATATGCTCACAGATACTCAACCCACTTTCCATAAGAAGAGGCCAGATTGACAACTTGCAAAGCACACAATTAGGAAAAACCAATTAAAAGATTAGAACTACTGGTAGCTCACAACTAGTCAACCGTTCAACCACTCAACTTGCCTACAGGTTTTTGAGTGACAACACCCTTTACCTGACCATTTTAAAAATATACAAAGCAACCACTTATCAGGACCAGTCTTGGGAAGAAAAGGAGTGGACTGGATCATATTACAAATATCAACAGTGGCCTTGATGAGTTTCCGTATACATATCTTTACTTATCCATTTTTATGTATTTATTGTTTATGCTTTTGTATTATGTTTTTTAGGGCTTACCAATGCCACCAAAACGATTGGCGCAGTCATCTCTTCAACCTTCGCACGAGGCAATTGTTCTTCCAAATGGGGATTTACATGACAATGTGGATACCCAACACTCACAGCCACTTGATGTCGATATGGAGGCACCGAGGGAGGCAGCTCCCCAATCTAGTGTCAGTAAGATACTGAATTTTACTAAGCTAAAGAAATTCTCTGTTTTTAATGTAATTCTATGGTGCAAAAATTTTCAAGCAATTTGTTTCATAGGGTTTGATTTTTTTTTTTTTTTGGGCTGTAAAAAGTGCTGGGGTATACCCTAATTTAACTCTTGTAAGTTTTGTTTTGTTCATACATACATACATATTACCTTCTGTCAAAATGTCTACTTATTCACTTGTGTTACAGTTCATGATTAACAATTGTTTAATTTTTTAAAACTGTCAATACTGTTCAATTTTAAACTAAAATATCATTTCTAGGTTCTTATATAGTTGCTTTTAAAGATGTTTTGACATTATTTTGGATGGCTTCTCACATTTGTTTTGACAGCCTTTTAAATTTGAATTGTAAACATTTTTTCAATGTTGGCTGATTTGAAAAATTTCAGAGACTTCATGGTTGATGCTTTTCCTTTCTCACGTTGTTTTCTCGTTCTCACAGTTGTATTTGTTCTTCCATTTTCTTGTTTCTTTAATCTTTCCTGCCCCTGCAGCTTCTTTGTTCTTCTCTGTTACTACCACTTTCTTCCATACTCTTTGTTTGTCTTCAGCATAAGGCCAAAAAATTATGCAATTTGTGGATAAAGGCCAGTGGTGATGAAGTGTTTTTTTATTTTTATTTTTTTTAAGGATTTTCTTTGTTTGGTAGCTGAGAAAATGTGAGAAAGAGGGGAAATAGAAAATAAAATAAAATGTTGTCCTTTTGTGCCATCATGCTACTACGGTTTCTAAGAGAGTGAAAACCTTTCCAATAGTTTCCATTGTGCTTAATTGGGTGAAAATATTTGTCTGCCTCTGTCTATGAAGTTGTGGAATTAGTTATTGAAGAATCTGAGGACCAAAATTTTGATTTCATTTCTTTGCTCATACTAAATTTTTTTAAGGAGAAATTGTTGGCCTTTTTACGTGAATTGCTTGTTCGGTTGCTTCGTTTGTGATGAGGATTTACCGGGTGGTAATGACTTAATGCACTTAAGGATTTTGCTAACTGAAGAATTGGACCTTGAAATTTTCCGGACTTTAATCTTTAATTGTTGCCTTGCCTTTGTTGTACTACACTGTAATACATTTTTCCAAGTTGTAGTTTTTGTTTAAATGCTTAAATTTAGAAAACTATTGTGATATGCTCAAATTTCATATTTGCTGTGTTGGATCCTAGATGGGAGTAGGCCTATAAAATATGGGTTATGTGAAATTTGAGATTAAATTGTGTAGCCAAGCTTGCGATATTGGTTTAACGGCATAAAGACCAGGGTATACCCCAACATAAAGGTCCTCACTAGGGTAATCACATCCAACCTTGAGCCTAAAAAATTATGCAATTTATGGGTAAAGAACACATCATCACCACTGATGGAAGCACCCAAGGTAATAAAATTGTGGCGAGAGTAGCTGAACTACTTACCAAAACAGAGAAGAAGACTAGTGCTGTATAGGAGAAACAGATAAGGAGACTAGTGAATAGAAAGCAATAGCAGTACGGAAAAGAATCAGCAACTGCAGAACAAAGCAGCAGCTGTATAGGAGAGACTGAACATAAACAAAGAGTAGGGAAGAAATTGGCAGTAACAGAGAAGAACGAAAAAGCTGCAGATGTAGGAAAGAGTAAAGAAACAAGAAAATGGAATAGCAAATATAGCAAATATAACTGTGAAAAAGGGAAAACAACTTGAGAAATGAAAAGCATCAACTTGAGAGTAGGGAAGAAAGCTGCAGCTGTACCTGTGTGGCTGCTGCTAGTGCTATTTGTGCAGGGCTTTTCTTGGGTTTATTTTGTAGTTTTGCTTGCTTTTTCTCTCTTGAGGGTTGTGTACGTGTATTTTGTATTGTTTTTGGCTAGTCTATTGAATGTTCATAGCCCTTTTTTTCTCATGCGGCGAATGAACATTCTTTTGTGTGGTTTATTTTAGGATGATTCTCTTTATAGTTTATTTAGTTTAGTTTATCTGTTTGGTTTTGTTTCTCTTTTATAGCTCTAGTTTTGTTTGTTTAGTTTGCTGTTGTAAGGCCTGGGGAATGCCCCTCGTAGTTATCATTTTATTTTATGACTTACTAAAAAAAAAAATTACTTATATTGCTTTTATGATTTCGCTTTAATTAATTGCTAACTAGTCAATGTTATGTCTTTAAAACAGTGCCTAGTAGACACCCTCGTGGCTTGACATGCGGGTTGAAGGTTCAAACAATGGTTCAAAAAGATGGAAAGCTTAAAGTTCCCATACCACAGGAGTATCGTGCGCTAGTGGGGGATCATGCCTCTCAATAAGTCTCCAAAATTGGTGTTGAGGTCCGAACACACTTGCCAGACTTTAGCATTCGCAGGTGGAAACATGTCAACGAAGAAGTCACAGCACCTATGTCTTAGCGTCTAACGGTAAAAGTTTTACATAATTGATTGAATTAATGTAATATAATTAATTATGACTTACAAGATTTGTGGCTGTTGCTAGGATCAATTTGACATGGAAGGTGAATCCACCAATGTTAGGAAAGCGGTGGCAACAAAGTATGGACAGAGCTTAAGCAGCCACACCTACAAACTACGAAAAAAATACCTGAACCTTAAAAGTGCTAAGGGAGAGGAGTATGCTAGAAGCCACCCACCGCCTGAATGTGACCTCGAGAAATAGAAAAACTTGGTTGACAAGAAGTGGAATGATACCAATTGGCTGGTAAACTTTTCTTATGTTTATTTATTGTTGACAATTACCTTGTCTTCCTAATATATATATTTTTCTATTTGAACTTGCTCCTTGTAGAAGCAATCAAATGCTAACATTGACAATAGAAATCAATTGAAGATGAAGCATAGCTGTGGGTCAAAATCTCTCCCAGTTAGGGTACACGAGGCGGTAGGCCTTCTTTAATTTTTTTTCCTTTTTTTTTTATAAAGATGATTCTACTACCATCGTTCTTATTTAACTTACTAGTTGAACAAAAAAATCAGACAATTGCAAATGGGGGCCAACTACCAGAGTTGCCATGTGTTTACAAATCTACTCACTTTAATGATGTCACAAAGCAGTGGATTTCTCCAGAGTGCGAAAAGAATTATGTATGTATATTTACCTTTTGTATTAGGATGATTTCAATTTTAGTTGTATCTTTATTCATTTTTCTATTTTTTTTTTTAAATGACAGGATAACATGATAAAGATCCAAGCTGAACATTGCTCCGAACCTGGTGTGGTTCCAATTACTCCGGAGGAGCTATCTGTGAAGGTGCTAAAGCCAAGGTCGAGACATGTTAAAGGACTCGGGTTGAGGCGTTCCTTCTCTGTCAGGACTACCAGTGCTTCGACTGACAGTGACTATGTGAGGCGTCTAGAGATGGAAATACAAGATCAAAAGGAGGAAATTCAGTCACAAAAAGAGGAAATTTAGTCACATAAAGAGGAAATTACAGCACAGAAACATGAAATTCAAGTACAAAAAGAAGAAATTCAAGCACAAAATAAAGGGATAGGGAAGATGAATGGGTCGATTGACGAGCATTTTGAGATCACATCAAGCATCATGGAGTTCCTTAAGAAGCAAGGTTTCAAAGGACAATTTAGAGGATGAGGTATCCCATAAACTCGTACATCACCTTTTTGGTAAGTCTCGCTCATTTTATCATTTTACTTTTCTCATGTTGGTTAGTATATACTAGTTAAAGTACAGAAGTTTGACTACTTATTAACTAGGATTTAACAAGTTTGAAGATGTATTTAATAAAAATAGATTCATTATCAAAATTCTTACTTAGCATGACCCTAGTTAAGATACACACTAACCAAAGTAGAGACAAAACTATGTGTTTACTTTTTTTGTGTATTTTTGCTAGGCCGTGTTGGGAGTTGCTCTAAGTTAGTGATGTGATTAATAATGGGTGTCTCTCTGATTGAGTTTTTCACAGTAGTAGAAATGAATGAACAAGTCACCATCTCCTCCTTTCTTAAATCGTAAACTTTACGATTTAAAAGATGCTCTCTGAAGGCTGTGCAATATTGCTGAAGCTTGTTTATCCTAAGTGATGTCTCTCATCAATGTCGAAGATTCGTATGGTTCAAAATCTAAAGTCACCTGACCACCATATTTGAAGACCTAGGAACCATGTTTTTTAAGTCTAGAAATAATTAATTGAAATAAAAATAAAATTTTTATGGAAAGAAGCTGCTCATATGGACATCAGGCCATTTTTATAAAATAAAGGAAGCAGTCAATGTTGAGTGGTTCTGTTTGCTCCCGTGTTGGTATCTGTATGCTCTGCTGTTGAGTGGTTCTAGTCTATCTGGAAGATGAGGAATAATTGTTTTTTCAATGGGTGTCAGCCTAACCTAAAGGAGTTGAGTGGTTCTGTCAAGTGGAGAGTGGCTCTATGGGCCAGATCCAATCTTCCAGGTTTTTCTTACTCCAGGCATGATATTGTGCATAACCTAAGTCAGATAATAGCCTGTTTTTAAGTGTGCTTGTATTTGTGGATGTTGGTATCTATATAGCCTAAGTCACAAGTATTTGTATGCTCTACTGTTGGTATCTGTATGCTCTGTTGTTTGGTATCATTCTGCTTTGCTGGTTGTATCTGTATGCTGTGTGAGTGGATAGATCTGCTGGGCTGCTGGTTTGGGTAATTTTGCTTCAATTTTGGATATGAAACTAATTGTAGGCCTGATGATGTATATTTTCTATATACCTTTGCTGGGATGGGTAGCTTGATGTCTGCGTTTGATCTTGCTGTCTGTTGTGTTTTTTGTATTCTTGTTGGTCCCTCACCAACAGTTCCGTTTTGGTACTGTGCATCATCCCCCTCTCCCCTGTCCTTTCTTGTCCTCTTTATTGATGTATTTTCTCCTTCTTGTAAGGTTCTTTCATCAATAAAGTTTTTGTTGATAAAAAAAAAAAAGAAGAAGCAGTCAATGTTAAAACAAAATAATACGTATAGCAGTGTGTACTATTTTCTAAATTTAGAAGGGAGCTGTTTTTAGGTTTTATGCGTGGCCTTTTAATGTTAATGTTAAAAATAATAAGCTTATTATCTGCATCCATTTTGGTCATTGCTATCACAACTCACCAAGCTAGTGCTCTAGTTATCCATTTTTTGCATTCTAGGTTGTTGCTCTCTCTCTCTCTCTCTCTTCAAAATTTTTTTAAATCCCATTTGTGCAGCAGCCACAATATTTGTTCCTTCCCATTCTCATTGACTGCATGCCCTGGTTTCTTACCATGAGATGTTGTAGTGTTATAACTGGTTTGGCTGCTGTCTGTGGGTCACACCCAATTTTTTATCTGAGCGTAATTCTGGGGATACAGTGAATTGCCATGTTAAGGTGATCATTGCAAAGCCCATGGGTGGGAATGAGCATGGTATTCATCTTTTTAGTTAATCTCTGTTAATTTCTATTCAGATAGCTTCAAGCTTGTGATCTTGAGAACAGTTATGTATATTTGTTAAGTTTCTGATATTTGGCTTTAAGTTTATAATAAAACTTTGCTATTATAATAAACTTTATATATATATATATATATATATATACATTATGTTAATGTTTGCCTTGTTTATTTTCTTTGTAGATTGGTTTTGATGACGTTCAGAAGCATACTTGCAAATGAAGATCAACTGTTGAGTTTTTTTTCCTAAACTGATGCTTAGTTGTAGTTGCAAATTAAGATTGAGTATTGATTTTTTTTTTGTGGACTCCACGTTAGTTCATTTTGGAATTTGCTTTGATGGTTTTTTTGTGATACTTAATGGATTATTATTGAAGTTGTTTGATGGATATATTTTGATTTATAATATAAATTGTTTAGTGAAATTTTTTGTGGAGTGATGTATAATAGCTAGTGGATTTCTTAGTACAATTAAAAGGCTATTGGGATATGAGCAGAGATATTTATCAAATAATAATTTAAATTGAATATAAAATATGGAACAAGTTTAGTGATGAATTTGTTTCGTCATTTGTACTTGTTATTATGACAAAGTGATTATTCGTCACCAATAAACTTTTTTTGTGACAAAATTTACTGCAGTTTATATATGAAAGTTTTTATTTATTTGTTGTTTGGTGACTAAAAATTTCGTCACGTATATATATATTTGTGACGAAATATATTTCGTCACCCATGTATAACTTTTGAAGACGAAAAATTTTGTCACCTTTACATCTTATTGTGACGAAATTATTTCCTCATCAATGATCAACATGCGTGACAAATTTATTCGTCAACTAAAGTTATAAATATGGTACTGAATAACTATTTGGTGACGAAAATGAGAATTTTTGGTGACAAAATGTTGTTTTATTGGTGAGAAAAAATTATGACTTTTGAAGACGAAAAATTCCGTCATCTTTACATCTTATTGTGACGAAATTATTTCCTCATCAATGATCAACATGCGTAACAAATTTATTCGTCAACTAAAGTTATAAATATGGTACTGAATAACTATTTGGTGACGAAAATGAGAATTTTTGGTGACAAAATGTTGTTTTATTGGTGACAAGAAATTTCGTCGCTGAAGTAATTTCATTGGCGGCGAAATTATTTTTCGTCATGATGGTTTTTAGTGACAAACATTCAATGACGAAACCGGTGACGAAAATATTTCCTCACAAATATCTATAGTGACGAAATTAGCTCTTTAAAGATAAAAAAAAATTTCGTCATTCAAGACCCAACTTGTTGTAGTGCTAGAGCTAGAGTGAAATGGGAAAATAGAGCAAGGGAGAGGGAGAGAAAGAGAAAGAGAAAGAGAGAGAGAGACAGAGAGAAAGAAAACCTGAATGTAAGCTGGAGACGAGACAATGGTGATGTGCAACTATGATTTGCAGTGGTGGCGATGTGCGACATCACATGGCGGTGAGCAATGGTGGTGAGCAATTGTGAGATGAGCGGCTCACGGTGAGGTTAGGTGAGGTTTGGTGGTGTTTGTGTGTGCGCACGCACGCGCGCGTGTGTGTGTGTGAGAGAGAGAGAGAGAGAGAGAGAGAGAGAAAGAGGGTAAGAGAGAACCCATTTGTATTCTAAATAGATTGATACCGAAAAAAAAACAAAAATTAAAATAATGGCAAAAGCCTAGGTGCCAATCTAAAAATTTTTCCACTAAAATTTAAAACACCATTTGCTGAGTAAACTATTTTGGTCACTGAAAAACAATATATTTTCCAGAAAAAATTTGATATAGTGCATAATTAGTACTAAGTATTTGCCGACTAAATTTATTTGTTAGTCAAAAAATGTAAATATATGACGACTAAATTATTTAGTAGCCAAAACATGAACTAATGCCGACCAAATAAAATTTTTGTTGCTAAAACTGTAATTTGTTGTATATGCTAGTTATTTGGCTACTAAATTTATTTTAGTTGGCAAAAATTAGTATACAGTGACTAAATATTTTTTGGTCACCAAAAATACATATTTGCCAACCAAATTAGGTAGTCGCCAAAGATTTAAAGTAAAATTATGCTAGTTATTTGGCTACTAAATTTATTTTAGTCGACAAAAATTAGTATACAGCGACTAAAACAAACTTTAGTAGCCTAAACCTAAACTAACGTCGACCAATATTTTTTGTCACCTATTATGACACTTTTGGCGACTAGATTTTTGTTTAGTCGCCAATAATTAATATACAGCTACAAAAAAAATAGTAGCTAAACCCTGCAAGAAATGCCGACCAATGTAATTTTTAGTCTCCTATTGTACAACTTTTGGCAACTAAATTCCTTTTAGTTGCCAAATTTGGTTACCAAAAGTATAAATTGTTGTAGTGATGGGAATGTTTGTAACTGGTGAAATCATTCCCTCTCCCTTTGGATTGGTGTGGAGTAGTTTGCACCCCTATTTTAGCAGTAGGAGGAGTTTGGGATGGATTTGCTACTTGTTTAAGCAATGGACAAAAGAGTATTATATTTGTCTACAAAATTTGAGAATTGAAAGTGAATTTACCTCATGAGATATCGTGATGTAGCGGAAGGAGTGATAGCCAAGTATTTTGTGCTTGTTTCTTTGTTAAGATTGGCATTTGGAGCAGTCTGTACTCCTGTTTCAAAAATGATAGGAAGTGGATTGGTATTGGTGACAGATGCCAGTGTTGGAATAAGATTCGGATTTGTTGCATCAACAAAGGATGGCAACATTGGATTTGGCACACTAAAGTTTTTGGCCACAAGAGTTGACGGAGTGTTAGATCGATCTTGATCAACTTCAATCTCAGATAACAAGGTTTGAAAAGAATCTAGATTAGTTTCTGGCCTCACTTCCACTGAGGGGGATATAAGAGATGCATTGACGACTGAAGGAAGTTTAAAAAATGACACATCCTCCAAGTAGTCATCTATTGCAACAAAGGAAGAAGGAGTATACATGTTGAAAGGGTGTGTGATGCCCACTTAAGGGGTTCTCATTTCATTAGAATCTGAGTCACTTTCAAAAAGTTCTTAAGTACTGGTTTCTTGAACTTTGTGTGGTGTTGGAGAAGTTATGTCGATAGAATCTCTATCAAGACTAGCATCAATGTTGATTATGGGTGCAGTCCTTGGATTGTCTTTTTTAGCTCATTTGTTGGCTCATGCATGATGTGATCAACATCAAGAAAGTCAAGAATTTCATTAGAACCAAGAGCAACCCTTATGAGTGGGAAAGCAAGGAGATCTTCAAGAGTCATTTCATGTGGAGATTCAGTAAGAAGTGGGTCAGTAGGTGCAAGAGCATTCTCATTTTGTTTTTGAATAGAGTTTAGAGAAGGCAAATTGGCTTGAGTTTCATAGCTTGTTAAAGGAATCAGAAGCTTTCTTCTTTTGTTTTTCCTTTGCTCAAAACAAATAAAAACAGCAAAAATGTAAAACAAGGAAAAATAATAAGCAAAAAACTAGGTAAATTAAGAAAACGAAATAAATAGCCGAACATGGTATACAATGTCAGTGGCTTTCACTGAGCTCTGGATGATTGGCTTTTGAATTGCGTAGTAAAAATGTGGCCAATAAGAGTGTCCTAACCTAATGAGAGGATGATGAAGTGGTAAGGCCAGTTGAAGGTGCTAAGACTGACTCAGAGATAATTACTGGTG
This sequence comes from Camellia sinensis, assembly GCF_004153795.1. Lineage (NCBI taxonomy): Eukaryota > Viridiplantae > Streptophyta > Magnoliopsida > Ericales > Theaceae > Camellia > Camellia sinensis. The sequence continues at coordinate 309,440 of NW_021026857.1, forward strand.
GAAGTCCCTTATTAATTGGCTCAACTAAAGTATCTCCTTCTTGTTTTCTTTTGCTTCTTCTTTCAATAGATGGTTCATAAGGGATGAAAAAAGCACAAGAAGTGTCCAATGGTTTTTTTTTCTTCGTTTCTTGGATTGAACCATTGGAGCTTTCCCTTTGCCTTTAAGAGAGGAAGGATCAGGTTCTTCAGTGGCCAATAAAATGGCCTCTTCATGAGAAATAACTGCCAAATGAGAAACAATGATAGTAAGGATACAGTGACTATAAAAAAAGAAGTAAGCAAAGAAAAGAAGGAAGTGGCATACTAACCAATGCTTTTTTCTGCCCATTTTTTATTGTTTGGATGAAGATCCCAGAGACGACTTTTCAAGTCCTTACGAAAAATGATGGCATTCATGAGCATCTACCACTCTTGAAATCTTTTAGATGAGTAAGAAGTTATGTTTCAGTTGAATTTGTCAAAAAAGCTTTTGATTCTTAGCTGGGATACTTTCCGCTTATGCATTCTCCTTGAATTGATCTCTTATTTCAACATAGTAATGAATGGTGGGATGAGAATAAGGACAAGGTAGATTTGAATTAACCTAAATTGCCTAGCCTGTTGGCATGGATTGTAACTCTCAAAACTGCAATTAGATTTTCTGTTATTAGATATAGATCTTCCTACCATTATGTATCTAGCAGTAAGAACTTGAGCCTAGAAGTCTTTTTGTTTGTTTCTCACAGTGTCATCTAAAGTTTGAGATTCATTGTTGACATAAATGATCCTAGAAGAAGTGAAATGGAATTTATGAAAAGGAATGAACAGAATTGGGTCTCTATCGAATGGGAGTTCAAAAAAGATAGTGAATACTTTAATGAATGAATTTTTAGGATTTGGTCTGAAAAAAAGAAAGTGTTCAGCATAGTTTTCACATGGAAAAGAGTATGTAACTTGTTTAGTAGGCCTGATTTTAGAAGAATAGGCATAAAGTCAAGCTTGAAATAACTAGAATGGGCCACCACAATTGAAGTCTATTTTTATTGTAACTAAAGAAGAAAGACCTTTGTAGAGTGTAGCCAAAAGGAATGGCACAAAAGCAAGTTCTCTACCCTCTTGAATACAAATGGCATAAGGTAGATACTCCTTGGTAATCTTAAAACCAGGAACACGTAAGAATTGGCATAGTCATAACAAATAAAATGCTATTATTTCTTCATTAGTAGGCTTTGGTGTAAATTTTTGGTATTTTTTCATAAATTTACCATAATTGATGTAAGTTACAATATCAAAGTTAACTTGCACTTATATGTTGGCCAACAACAGGTAAGCCAATTAAATGCACAATGTCAAGAATGGTAGGAGAAATCATACCACACCTCAGTATTAAAGAATTGCATGATGTAGACCAGAAGCAAGCTGCAACACTAATCGTCCATTTATCCATGTGTAGCTTGCTTTTCGTGCTCCTTTCAGATACCATTATCCCTACTGTTCGGACTCTCGTGGTTCTGAATCTGATTTCACAAGTTCAATGTGAAATAGATAAACACAAATGAGTCCAAATCTGGAAAATCTGAATTTTGTGAAAATTGGCCTAAGGTCCCCCCTCTACTTTTGATAGGAGGAGAGGTTCAAAATAATATGTTTTGATGGTTAAGGTCACTCAACCTTATTTTATGTTATAAAATACCTAATTTATCCTTCTTTATAACATAAGTTTGTTTGGATTTTGGCAAATTGAATATTCTATTGCTGATTTCACAGTGGAGATTTTGGAAACTGACTTTGCGGTAGAGATTTCGTCGGAGATTTCGTAGGGATTTTGCAAGTGTTGCAATGAACTTGACGATAGAGATTGCTACGATCGTGTAAGTGTTATAATGTGTTGATCGCGTAGGTTTTTTAGTGGAGTTGAATCAGGTATGGCTTCGATAGAGATTCCACATGAATTTTTGATTTTTGTTTTGAATTTTATGTAAGGATTTCGATTTCATATTAGTTTTTCGAGTGTATTTTTGCATTAGGTTTTTGTTTTTAGTTTTGATCAATTTAAAAGAGAGGCTAGCTCAGTGAAGTTGTTTATGATTTTTGGAGTTGATTTTTCATTCTCCGTTATTGATCAATTTTAGAAAGAGGCCAGCTTGATAGAGTTGATTTTGATTTTTGGAGTTCATTTTTCATTTTCTATTTTTTGATCAATTTTAAAGAGAGTTGACAGTGGAGTTGGTTTTGATTTTTAGAGTTCATTTTTCATACTCTGTTTTTCATCAACATGCTTATCAATGATAAGTTTTATTCTCTATTTTTTCAAACCAGAGAAATTTCTTTAAACCAGAGATATGTGTAAATTTCTTAGAAAGGCCGATGAAGTGGGGCGAGTTTGGAAGGTTTGTGAGTCTAATCCCAACCCCGATGAGTGCATGGCTGCCATTGAAGCTTGGGGGAAACTAAACAAAATTGAAGAAGCCGAGGCGGTCTTCGAACGGATGTTGAAAACGTGGAAAAAGCTATCTTCAAAGCATTATTCAACGCTCTTGAAAGTTTATGCAAACCATAAGATGTTGGCAAAGGGAAAGGATCTTGTGAAGCGAATGGCAGATAGTGGGTGCCGGGTTGGCCCATTGACGTGGGATGCGCTTGTGAAGCTCTACGTGGAGGCTGGGGAGGTTGAAAAGGCCGACTCAATTCTACAGAAAGCTGCACAGCAGAACCAGATGAAGCCGCTGTTCAGTTCTTACATGGCGATTATGGACCAGTATGCGAACAGAGGCGATGTGCACAATGCTGAGAAGATGTTTCATCGGATGAGACAGTCTGGGTACGTGGGTCGGCTTAGGCAGTTCCAAACTTTGATCCAGGCTTATATTAATGCCAAGTCGCCAGCCTACGGGATGAGAGAGAGGATGAAGGCAGACAATATTTTCCCAAATAAAGCAGCCGCTGAGCAGTTGGTTCAGGTTGATGCATTTAGGAAGTCGGTGATGTCGGATTTGCTCGACTGAGCGGTGAGGGTTTTAAGAAGTTCCAAGTGAATCAAAGTTATGTTGTTTGGGTACTTATTTTTTACTCTTGTTTATACCAAACTAGTAGGGATTTACTTGTAGGCGGAAACATTTTTGGATCATGCTTTTTGCTGTATCTGCTGCTATTGAAGCTTTTTAATATGTCAGTTCATATGTCCAAATCCACCAGATTGATTTTGCTGAGTTTTTATAACAAATTTGCTACCACATCTCTGTTATTATTCACAGGGAGACCATATGCCCAAACCACGAGTGTGTGATCAGATTTAATAAGCATCGATATTTGATTAATATAATTTTTTTTAATTTTTTTTGATAAAAATAATGTTTTGGATGAATTTTATACATTAAACAATTTAAATTATGAAGTACTGTTTACTCTGATTGTAAAGTAGAGCTCATCCCTAGAGTTCAACAAGCATCGACAATTCTGTCTGGGTCTAAATATAAAAATTTCTCGTGTTTAAACCTAAGATGATATTACAGAGTTCATCTAAGAAACTCATATATTACATAAAAATTAAATATTAATAATTTTATAATTGAGTTGACATAAAAACTAAATATTTAGTCAT
>NW_021026857.1:336280-373403 GCF_004153795.1 Camellia sinensis
GACGCCCCAAAATCACCAAACGGCGTCGGTTTAGCACGAAACTCAGCACACACGACCTCCTAGGCACAAGAGACTTGTGGGAGAAGATGGGACTCCAATCGGGTTCCTGGTTTGGGAGTTAGAGCCGAATTTCAGTCTAGGCAAACTAGTTCATTAAAAAATTTAAATTGGAGCTGTTGACGCCCCAAAATCACCAAACGGCGTCGGTTTAGCACGAAACTCAGCACACACGACCTCCTAGGCACAAGAGACTTGTGGGAGAAGACGGGACTCCAATTAGGTTCACGGTTTGGGAGTTAGAGCCGAATTTCTGTCTAGGCAAACCAGTTCATTAAGAAATTTGAATTCAAGGTGCTGACGCACCAAAATCACCAAACGGTGTCGGTTTAGCACGAAACGTGGCACACATGACTGCCTCGGCATGAGAGACTTGTGGGAGAAGACGGGGACTCCAATCGGGTTCCCGGTATGGGATTTAGTCCCGAATTTCGGTCTGGGCAAACTAGTTCATTAAGAAATTTCAATTGGAGGTGTGGACGCCCCAAAATCACCAAACGGCGTCAATTTAGCATGAAACTTGGCACAAACGATCGCCTCGGCATGAGATACTTGTGGGAAAAGATGGGACTCCAATCAGGTTCCCGGTTTAGGAGTTAGAGCCAAATTTCTGTCTAGGCAAACTAGTTCATTAAGAAATTTGAATTGGAAGTGTTGACGCCCCAAAATCAGCAAAAGTCGTCAGTTTAGCATGAAACTTGTTGCACACAACCGCCTAGGCACGAGAGACATGGGGGAGAAGATGGGACTCCAATTGGGTTCTCGGTTTGGGAGTTAGAGCCGAATTTCAGTCCAGGCAAACGAGCTCATTAAGAAATTTGAATTCCCAGTGTTGACGCCGCAAAATCGCCAAACAAGGTCGGTTTAGCTCAAAACTTGGCACACACCACCACCTAGGCACGAGAGACATGTGGGAGAAGAAGGGACACCAATCCGGTTCCCGGTTTGGGAATTTGACCTGAATTTTGGTCTAGGCGAACTAGTTCATTAAGAAATTTGAATTGGAGGTGTTGATGCCCCAAAATTACCAAACGGTGTCGGTTTAGCACGAAACTTGGCACACATGACCGCCTAGGCACGAGAGACTTGTGGGAGAAGACGGGACTCCAATCGGGGTCCCAGTTTCGGAGTTAGGGCCAAATTTCGGTCTAGACAAACTAGTTAATTAGAAATTTGAATTGGACATGTTGACGCCTCAAAATCACCAAACAGCGTCGGTTTAGCATGAAACTTGGCACACACGACTGCCTAGGTACGAGAGACATGTGGAAGAAGACGGGACTCCAATCGGATTCCAGGTTTGGGAGTTAGAGCCGAATTTCGGTCGAGGCAAACTAGTTTGTTAAGGCATTCTCATTGGAGGTGTTGACGGCCCAAAATCACCAAACGGTGTCAGTTTAGCACGAAGCTTGGTACACACGACCGCCTTGGCAAGAGCGACTTCTGGGAGAAGACATGACTGCAATCGGGTTCCCGGTTTGGAAGTTAGAGCCGAATTTCAGTCTAGGTAAACTACTTCATTAAGAAATTTGAATTGGAGGTGTTGACGGCCCAAAATCACCAAACGATGTCAGTTTCGCATGAAACTTGGCACACACGACCGCCTAGGCACGAGAGGCTTCTAGGAGAAGACATGACTCCAATCGGGTTCCCGGTTTGGGAGTAAGAGCCGAATTTCAGTCTAGGCAAACTAGTTCATTAAGAAATTTGAATTGGAGGTGTTGACGCCTCAAAATCACCAAACTACGTCAGTTTACAATGAAACTTGGCACACACAACCGCCTACGCACGAGAGACTTGTGAGAGAAGACGGGACTCCAATCGGGTTCCTGGTTTGGGAGTTAGAGCCGAATTTCAGTCTAGGCAAACTAGTTCATTAAAAAATTTAAATTGGAGCTGTTGACGCCCAAAAAACACCAAACGGCGTCGGTTTAGCACGAAACTCAGCACATGACCTCCTACGCACAAGAGACTTGTGGGAGAAGACGGGACTCCAATTAGGTTCACGGTTTGGGAGTTAGAGCCGCATTTCTGTCTAGGCAAACCAGTTCATTAAGCAATTTGAATTCAAGGTGTTGACGCCCCAAAATCACCAAACGGAGTCGGTTTAGCACGAAACTTGGCACACATGACTGCCTCGGCATGAGAGACTTGTGGGAGAAGACGAGGACTCCAATCGGGTTTCCGGTATGGGATTTAGTCCCGAATTTTGGTCTAGGCAAACTAGGTCATTAAGAAATTTGAATTGGAGGTGTGGACGCCCCAAAATCACCAAACGGCGTCAATTTAGCATGAAACTTGGCACAAACGATCGCCTAGGCATGAGATACTTGTGGGAGAAGATGGGACTCCAATCAGGTTCCCGGTTTAGGAGTTAGAGGCAAATTTCTGTCTAGGCAAACTAGTTCATTAAGAAATTTGAATTGGAAGTGTTGACAGCCCCAAAATCAGCAAAAGCCGTCAGTTTAGCTTGAAACTTGTTGCACACAACCGCCTAGGCACGAGAGACTTGGGGGAGAAGACGGGACTCCAATCGGGTTCTCGGTTTGGGAGTTAGAGCCGAATTTTAGTCCAGGCAAACGAGCCCATTAAGAAATTTCAATTCCAAGTGTTGACGCCGCAAAATCACCAAACAAGGTCGGTTTAGCTCAAAACTTGGCACACACCACCACCTAGGCACGATAGACATGTGGGAGAAGAAGGGTCTCCAATCGGGTTCCCGGTTTGGGAATTTGACCCGAATTTTGGTCTAGGCGAACTAGTTCATTAAGAAATTTGAATTGGAGGTGTTGACGCCCCAAAATTACCAAACGGTGTCGGTTTAGCACGAAACTTGGCACACATGACCGCCTAGGAACGAGAGACTTGTGGGAGAAGACGGGACTCCAATCGGTGTCCCAGTTTTGGAGTTAGGGCCAAATTTCGGTCTTGACAAACTAGTTCATTAAGAAATTTGAATTGGACATGTTGACGCCTCAAAATCACCAAACAGCGTCGGTTTAGCATGAAACTTGGCACACACGACTGCCTAGGTACGAGAGACATGTGGAAGAAGACGGGACTCCAATCGGATTCCTGGTTTGGGAGATAGAGCCGAATTTCGGTCGAGGCAAACTAGTTTGTTAAGACATTCTCATTGGATGTGTTGATGGCCCAAAATCACCAAACGGTGTCAGTTTAGCACGAAGCTTGGTACACACGACCGCCTAGGCAAGAGTGACTTCTGGGAGAAGACATGACTGCAATCGGGTTCCCGGTTTGGAAGTTAGAGCCGAATTTCAGTCTAGGCAAACTACTTCATTAAGAAATTTGAATTGGAGGTGTTGACGGCCCAAAATCACCAAACAGTGTCAGTTTCGCATGAAACTTGGCACACACGACCGCCTAGGCACGAGAGACTTCTGGGAGAAGACATGACTCCAATCGGGTTCCCGGTTTGGGAGTAAGAACCGAATTTCAGTCTAGGCAAACTAGTTCATTAAGAAATTTGAATTGGAGGTGTTGGCGCCTCAAAATCACCAAACGATGTCAGTTTACAATGAAACTTGGCACACACAACCGCCTAGGCACGAGAGACTTGTGGGAGAATACGGGACTCCAATCGGGTTCCTGGTTTGGGAGTTAGAGCCGAATTTCAGTCTAGGCAAACTAGTTCATTAAAAAATTTAAATTGGAGGTGTTGACGCCCCAAAATCACCAAACGGCGTCGGTTTAGCACGAAACTCGGCACACACGACCTCCTAGGCACAAGAGACTTGTGGGATAAGACGGGACTCCAATTGGGTTCTCGGTTTGGGAGTTGGAGCCGAATTTCTGTCTAGGCAATCCAGTTCATTAAGAAATTAGAATTCAAGGTCTTGACGCCCCAAAATCACCAAACGGAGTCGGTTTAGCACCAAACTTGGCACGCATGACCGCCTAGGCATGAGAGACTTGTGGGACAAGACGGGGACTCCAATCGGGTCCCCGGTATGGGATTTAGACCCGAATTACGGTCTTGGCAAACTCGTTCATTAAGAAATTTGAATTGGAGGTGTGGACGCCCCTAAATCACCAAACGGCGTCAATTTAGCATGAAACTTGGCACAAACGATCGCCTAGGCATGAGATACTTGTGGGAGAAGATGGGACTCCAATCAGGTTCCTGGTTTAGGAGTTAGAGCCAAATTTCTGTCTAGGCAAACTAGTTCATTAAGAAATTTGAATTGGAAGTGTTGACGCCCCAAAATCAGCAAAAGGCGTCAGTTTAGCTTGAAACTTGTTGCACACAACCGCCTAGGCACGAGAGACTTGGGGGAGAAGACGGGACTCCAATTGGGTTCTCGGTTTGGGAGTTAGAGCCGAATTTCAGTCTAGGCAAACTAGTTCATTAAAAAATTTAAATTGGAGGTTTTGACGCCCCAAAATCACCAAACGGCGTCGGTTTAGTACAAAACTCGGCACACACGACCTCCTGGGCAGAAGAGACTTGTGGGATCAGACGGGACTCCAATTAGGTTCACGGTTTGGGAGTTGGAGCCGAATTTATGTCTAGGCAATCCAGTTCATTAAGAAATGAGAATTCAAGGTCTTGACGCCCCAAAATCACCAAACGGAGTCGGTTTAGCACCAAACTTGGCACGCATGACCGCCTCGGCATGAGAGACTTGTGGGAGAAGACGGGGACTCCAATCGGTTTCCCGGTATGGGATTTAGACCCGAATTACGGTCTTGGCAAACTAGTTCATTAAGAAATTTGAATTGGAGGTGTGGACGCCCCAAAATCACCAAACGGCGTCAATTTAGCATGAAACTTGGCACAAACGATCACCTAGGCATGAGATACTTGTGGGAGAAGATGGGACTCCAATCAGGTTCCCGGTTTAGGAGTTAGAGCCAAATTTCTGTCTAGGCAAACTAGTTCATTAAGAAATTTGAATTGGAAGTGTTGACGCCCCAAAATCAGCAAAAGGCGTCAGTTTAGCTTGAAACTTGTTGCACACAACCGCCTAGGCACGAGAGACTTGGGGGAGAAGACGGGACTCCAATCGGGTTCTCGGTTTGGGAGTTAGAGCCGAATTTCAGTCCAAGCAAACGAGCTCATTAAGAAATTTGAATTCCAAGTGTTGACGCCGCAAAATCACCAAACAAGGTCGGTTTAGCTCAAAACTTGGCACACACCACCACCTAGGCACGAGAGACATGTGGGAGAAGAAGGGACTCCAATCGGGTTCCCGGTGTGGGAATTTGACCCGAATTTTGGTCTAGGCGAACTAGTTCATTAAGAAATTTGAATTGGAGGTGTTGACGCCCCAAAATTACCAAACGGTGTCGGTTTAGCACGAAACTTGGCACACATGACCGCCTAGGCACGAGAGACTTGTGGGAGAAGACGGGACTCCAATCGGGTCCCAGTTTCGGAGTTAGGGCCAAATTTCGGTCTAGATAAACTAGTTCATTAAGAAATTTCAATTGGACATGTTGACGCCTCAAAATCACCAAACAGCGTCGGTTTAGCATGAAACTTGGCACACACGACTGCCTAGGTACGAGAGACATGTGGAAGAAGACGGGACTCCAATCGGATTCCTGGTTTGGGAGTTAGAGCCGAATTTCGGTCGAGGCAAACAAGTTTGTTAAGACATTCTCATTGGAGGTGTTGATGGCCCAAAATCACCAAACGGTTTCAGTTTAGCACGAAGCTTGGTACACACGACCGCATAGGCAAGAGCGACTTCTGGGAGAAGACATGACTGCAATCCGGTTCCCGGTTTGGAAGTTAGAGCCGAAATTCAGTCTAGGCAAACTACTTCATTAAGAAATTTGAATTGGAGGTGTTGACTGCCCAAAATCACCAAACAGTGTCAGTTTCGCATGAAACTTGGCACACACGACCGCCTAGGTACGAGAGACTTCTGGGAGAAGACATGACTCCAATCGGGTTCCCGGTTTGGGAGTAAGAGCCGAATTTCAGTCTAGGCAAACTAGTTCATTAAGAAATTTGAATTGGAGGTGTTGACGGCCCAAAATCACCAAACAGTGTCAGTTTCGCATGAAACTTGGCACACATGACTGCCTAGGCACTAGAGACTTCTGGGAGAAGACATGACTCCAATCGGGTTCCCGGTTTGGGAGTAAGAACCGAATTTCAGTCTAGGCAAACTAGTTCATTAAAAAATTTAAATTGGAGGTGTTGACGCCCCAAAATCACCAAACGGCGTCGGTTTAGCACGAAACTCGGCACACACGACCTCCTAGGCACAAGAGACTTGTGGGATAAGACGGGACTCCAATTAGGTTCACGGTTTGGGAGTTGGAGCCGAATTTCTGTCTAGGCAATCCAGCTCATTAAGAAATTAGAATTCAAGGTCTTGACGCCCCAAAATCACCAAACGGAGTCGGTTTAGCACCAAACTTGGCACGCATGACCGCCTCGGCATGAGAGACTTGTGGGAGAAGACGGGGACTCCAATCGGGTTCCCGGTATGGGATTTACACCCGAATTACGGTCTTGGCAAACTAGTTCATTAAGAAATTTGAATTGGAGGTGTGGACGCCCCAAAATCACCAAACGGCGTCAATTTAGCATGAAACTTGGCACAAACGATCGCCTAGGCATGAGATACTTGTGGGAGAAGATGGGACTCCAATCAGGTTCCCGGTTTAGGAGTTAGAGCCAAATTTCTGTCTAGGCAAACTAGTTCATTAAGAAATTTGAATTGGAGGTGTTGACGGCCCAAAATCACCAAACAGTGTCAGTTTCGCATGAAACTTGGCACACACGACCGCCTAGGCAAGAGAGACTTCTGGGAGAAGACATGACTCCAATCGGGTTCCCGGTTTGGGAATTTGACCCGAATTTTGGTCTAGGCGAACTAGTTCATTAAGAAATTTGAATTGGAGGTGTTGACGCCCCAAAATCAGCAAAAGGCGTCAGTTTAGCTTGAAACTTGTTGCACACAACCGCCTAGGCACGAGAGACTTGGGGGAGAAGACGGGACTCCTGAAACTTGTTGCACACAACCGCCTAGGCACGAGAGACATGTGGGAGAAGAAGGGACTCCAATCGGGTTCCCGGTTTGGGAATTTGACCCGAATTTTGGTCTAGGCGAACTAGTTCATTAAGAGATTTGAATTGGAGGTGTTGACGCCCCAAAATTACCAAACGGTGTCGTTTTAGCACGAAACTTGGCACACATGACCGCCTAGGCACGAGAGACTTGTGGGAGAAGATGGGACTCCAATCGGGGTCCCAGGTTCGGAGTTAGGGCCAAATTTCGGTCTAGACAAACTAGTTCATTAAGAAATTTGAATTCGACATGTTGACACCTCAAAATCACCAAACAGCGACGGTTTAGCGTGAAACTTGGCACACACGACTGCCTAGGTACGAGAGACATGTGGAAGAAGACGGGACTCCAATCGGATTCCTGGTTTGGGAGTTAGAGCCGAATTTCGGTCGAGGCAAACTAGTTTGTTAAGACATTCTCATTGGAGGTGTTGATGGCCCAAAATCACCAAACGGTGTCAGTTTAGCACGAAACTTGGTACACGCGACCGCCTAGGCAAGAGCGACTTCTGGGAGAAGACATGACTCCAATCGGGTTCCCTGTTTGGAAGTTAGAGCCAAATTTCTGTCTAGGCAAACTAGTTCATTAAGAAATTTGAATTGGAAGTGTTGACGCCCCAAAATCAGCAAAAGGCGTCAGTTTAGCTTGAAACTTGTTGCACACAACCGCCTAGGCACGAGAGACTTGGGGGAGAAGACGGCACTCCAATCGGGTTCTCGGTTTGGGAGTTAGAGCCGAATTTCAGTCCAGGCAAACGAGCCCATTAAGAAATTTGAATTCCAAGTGTTGACGCTGCAAAATCACCAAACAAGGTCGGTTTAGCTCAAAACTTGGCACACACCACCACCTAGGCACGAGAGACATGTGGGAGAAGAAGGGAGTCCAATGGGGTTCCCGATTTGGGAATTTGACCCGAATTTTGGTCTAGGCGAACTAGTTCATTAAGAAATTTGAATTGGAAGTGTTGACGCCCCCAAATTACCAAACGGTGTCGGTTTAGCACGAAACTTGGCACACATGACCGCCTAGGCACGAGAGACTTGTGGGAGAAGACGGGACTCCAATCGGGGTCCCAGTTTCGGAGTTAGGGCCAAATTTCGGTCTAGACAAACTAGTTCATTAAGAAATTTGAATTGGACATGTTGACGCCTCAAAATCACCAAACAGCGTCGGTTTAGCATGAAACTTGGCACACACGACTGCCTAGGTACGAGAGACATGTGGAAGAAGACGGGACTCCAATCGGATTCCTGGTTTGGGAGTTAGAGCCGAATTTCGGTCGAGGCAAACTAGTTTGTTAAGACATTCTCATTGGAGGTGTTGATGGCCCAAAATCACCAAACGGTGTCAGTTTAGCACGAAGCTTGGTACACACGACCGCATAGGCAAGAGCGACTTCTGGGAGAAGACATGACTGCAATCCGGTTCCCGGTTTGGAAGTTAGAGCCGAATTTCAGTCTAGGCAAACTACTTCATTAAGAAATTTGAATTGGAGGTGTTGACTGCCCAAAATCACCAAACAGTGTCAGTTTCGCATGAAACTTGGCACACACGACCGCCTAGGCACGAGAGACTTCTGGGAGAAGACATGACTCCAATCGGGTTCCCGGTTTGGGAGTAAGAGCCCAATTTCAGTCTAAGCAAACTAGTTCATTAGGAAATTTCAATTGGAGGTGTTGATGCCTCAAAATCACCAAACGACGTCAGTTTACAATGAAACTTGGCACACACAACCGCTTAGGCACGAGAGACTTGTGGGAGAAGACGGGACTCCAATCGGGTTCCTGGTTAGGGAGTTAGAGCCGAATTTCTGTCTAGGCAAACAAGTTCATTAAAAAATTTAAATTGGAGTTGTTGACGCCCCAAAATCACCAAACGGCGTCGGTTTAGCACGAAACTCGACACACACGACCTCCTAGGCACAAGAGACTTGTGGGAGAAGACGGGACTCCCATTAGGTTCACGGTTTGGGAGTTAGAGCCGAATTTCTGTCTAGGCAAACCAGTTCATTAAGAAATTTGAATTCAAGGTGTTGACGCCCCAAAATCACCAAACGGTGTCGGTTTAGCACGAAACTTGGCACACATGACCGCCTCGGCATGAGAGACTTGTGGGAGAAGACGGAGAATCCAATCGGGTTCCCGGTATAGGATTTAGACCCAAATTTCGGTCTAGACAAACTAGTTCATTAAGATATTTGAATTGGAGGTGTGGACGCCCCAAAATCACCAAACGGCGTTAATTTAGCGTGAAGCTTGGCACAAACGATCGCCTAGGCATGAGATACTTGTGGGAGAAGATAGGACTCCAATCAGGTTCCCGGTTTAGGAGTTAGAGCCAAATTTCTGTCTAGGCAAACTAGTTCATTAAGAAATTTGAATTGGAAGTGTTGACGCCCCAAAATCAGCAAAAGGTGTCAGTTTAGCTTGAAACTTGTTGCACACAACCGCCTAGGCACGAGCGACTTGGGGGAGAAGACGGGACTCCAATCGGGTTCCCGGTTTGGAAGTTAGAGCCGAATTTCAGTCCAGGCAAACGAGCTCATTAAGAAATTTGAATTCCAAGTGTTGACGCCGCAAAATCACCAAACAAGGTCGGTTTAGCTCAAAACTTGGCACACACCAGCACCTAGGCACGAGAGACATGTGGGAGAAGAAGGGACTCCAATCGGGTTCCCGGTTTGGGAATTTGACCCGAATTTTGGTCTAGGCGAACTAGTTCATTAAGAAATTTGAATTGGAAGTGTTGAGGCCCCAAAATTACCAAACGGTGTCGGTTTAGCACGAAACCTGGCACACATGACCGCCTAGGCACGAGAGACTTGTGGGAGAAGACGGGACTCCTATCAGGGTCCCAGTTTGGGAGCTAGGGCCGAATTTCGGTCTAGACAAACTAGTTCATTAAGAAATTTGAATTGGACATGTTGACGCCTCAAAATCACCAAACAACATCGGTTTAGCGTGAAACTTGGCACACACGACTGCCTAGGTACCAGAGACATGTGGAAGAAGACGGGACTCCAATCGGATTCCTGGTTTGGGAGTTAGAGCCGAATTTCGGCTAGGCAAACTAGTTTGTTAAGACATTCTCATTGGAGGTGTTGACGGCCCAAAATCACCAAACGGTGTCAGTTTAGCACGAAACTTGGTACACACGACCGCCTAGGCAAGAGCGACTTCTGGGAGAAGACATGACCCCAATCGGGTTCCCGGTTTGGAAGTTAGAGCCGAATTTCAGTCTAGGCAAACTAGTTCGTTAAGAAATTTGAATTGGAGGTGTTGACGACCCAAAATCACCAAACGGTGTCAGTTTCGCATGAAACTTGGCACACACGACCGCCTAGGCACGAGAGACTTCTGGGAGAAGACATGACTCCAATCGGGTTCCCGGTTAGGGAGTAAGAGCCGAATTTCAGTCTAAGCAAACTAGTTCATTAGGAAATTTCAATTGGAGGTGTTGACGCATCAAAATCACCAAACGACGTCAGTTTAGAATGAAACTTGGCACACAAAACCGCCTAGGTACGAGAGACTTGTGGGAGAAGACAGGACTCCAATCGGGTTCCTGGTTAGGGAGTTAGAGCAGAATTTTAGTCTAGGCAAACAAGTTCATTAAAAAATTTAAATTGGAGGTGTTGACGCCCCAAAATCACCAAACTGCGTCGGTTTAGCACGAAACTCGACACACACGACCTCCTAGGCACAAGAGACTTGTGGGAGAAGACGGGACTCCAATTAGGTTCACAGTTTGGGAGTTAGAGCCGAATTTCTGTCTAGGCAAACCAATTCATTAAGAAATTTGAATTCAAGGTGTTGACGCCCCAAAATCACCAAACGGAGTCGGTTTAGCACGAAACTTGGCACACATGACCGCCTCGGCATGAGAGACTTGTGGGAGAAGACGGGGACTCCAATCGGGTTCCCGGTATGGGATTTAGACCCGAATTTCGGTCTAGACAAACTAGTTCATTAAGAAATTTGAATTGGAGGTGTGGACGCCCCAAAATCAACAAACGGCGTCAATTTAGCATGAAACATGGCACAAACGATCGCCTAGGCATGAGATACTTGTGGGAGAAGATAGGACTCCAATCAGGTTCCCGGTTTAGGAGTTAGAGCCAAATTTCTGTCTAGGCAAACTAGTTCATTAAGAAATTTCAATTGGAAGTGTTGACGCCCCAAAATCAGCAAAAGGCGTCGGTTTAGCATGAAACTTGTTGCATACAACCGCCTAGGCACGAGAGACTTGGGGGAGAAGACGGGACTCCAATCGGGTTCCCGGTTTCGGAGTTAGAGCCGAATTTCAGTCCAGGCAAACGAGCTCATTAAGAAATTTGAATTCCAAGTGTTGACGCCGCAAAATCACCAAACAAGGTCGGTTTAGCTCAAAACTTGGCACACACCACCACCTAGGCACGAGAGATATGTGGGAGGAGAAGGGACTCCAATCGGGTTCCCGGTTTGGGAATTTGACTCGAATTTTGGTCTAGGCGAACTAGTTCATTAAGAAATTTGAATTGGAGGTGTTGACGCCCCAAAATTACCAAACGGTATCGGTTTGGCACGAAACTAGGGACACATGACCGCCTAGGCATGAGAGACTTGTGGGAGAAGACGAGACTCCAATCGGGGTCCCAGTTTGGGAGTTAGGGCCGAATTTCGGTCTAGACAAACTAGTTCATTAAGAAATTTGAATTGGACATGTTGACGCCTCAAAATCACCAAACAGCGTCGGTTTAGCATGAAACTTGGCACACACGACTGCCTAGGTACGAGAGACATGTGGAAGAAGATGGGACTCCAATCGGATTCCTGGTTTGGGAGTTAGAGCCGAATTTCGGTCTAGGCAGACTAGTTTGTTAAGACATTCTCATTGGAGGTGTTGGCGGCCCAAAATCACCAAATGGTGTCAGTTTAGCACGAAACTTGGTACACACGACCGCCTAGGCAAGATCGACTTTTGGGAGAAGACATGACTCCAATCGGGTTCCCGGTTTGGAAGTTAGAGCCGAATTTCAGTCTAGGCAAACTACTTCATTAAGAAATTTGAATTGGAGGTGTTAACGGCCCAAAATCACCAAACGGTGTCAGTTTCGCATGAAACTTGGCACACACGACCACCTAGGCACGAGAGACTTCTGGGAGAAGACATGACTCCAATCGGGTTCCCGGTTTGGGAGTAAGAGCCGAATTTCAGTCTAGGCAAACTAGTTCATTAGGAAATTCGAATTGGAGGTGTTGATGCCTCAAAATCACCAAACGACGTCAGTTTACAATGAAACTTGGCACATGCAACCGCCCAGGCACGAGAAACTTGTGGGAGAAGACGGGACTCCAATCGGGTTCCTGGTTAGAGAGTTTGAGCCGAATTTCAGTCTAGGCAAACTAGTTCATTAAAAAATTTAAATTGGAGGTGTTGGCGCCCCAAAATCACCAAACAGCGTCGGTTTAGCACGAAACTCGACACACACGACCTCCTAGGCACAAGAGACTTGTGGGAGAAGACGGGACTCCAATTAGGTTCACGGTTTGGGAGTTAGAGCCGAATTTCTGTCTAGGCAAACTAGTTCATTAAGAAATTTGAATTCATGGTGTTGACGCCCCAAAATCACCAAACGGAGTAGGTTTAGCACGAAACTTGGCACACCTGACCGCCTCAGCATGAGAGACTTGTGGGAGAAGACGGGGACTCCAATCGGGTTCTCGGTATGGGATTTAGACCCGAATTTCGGTCTAGGCAAACTAGTTCATTAAGAAATTTGAATTGGTGGTGTGGACGCCCCAAAATCACCAAACGGCGTCAATTTAGCGTGAAACTTGGCACAAATGATAGCCTAGGCATGAGATACTTGTGGGAGAAGATGGGACTCCAATCAGGTTCCCGGTTTAGGAGTTAGAGACAAATTTCTGTCTAGGCAAACTAGTTCATTAAGAAATTTGAATTGGAAGTGTTGACGCCCCAAAATCAGCTAAAGCCGTCGGTTTACCATAAAACTTGTTGCACACAACCGCCTAGGCACGAGAGACTTGGGGGAGAAGACGGGACTCCAATCGGGTTCCCGGTTTGGGAGTTAGAGCTAAATTTCAGTCCAGGCAAACGAGCTCATTTAGAAATTTGAATTCCAAGTGTTGACGCCGCAAAATCACCAAACAAGGTTGGTTTAGCTCAAAACTTGGCACACACCACCACGTAGGCACGAGAGACACGTGGGAGAAGAAGGGACTCCAATCGGGTTCCCGGTTTGGGAATTTGACCCGAATTTTGGTCTAGGAGAACTAGTTCTTTAAGAAATTTGAATTGGAAGTGTTGACGCCCCAAAATTACCAAACGGTGTCGGTTTAGCCCGAAACATGGCACACATGACCGCCTAGGCACGAGAGAGTTGTGGGAGAAGACGGGACTCCAATCGGGGTCCCAGTTTGGGAGCTAGGGCCGAATTTCGGTCTAGACAAACTAGTTCATTAAGAAATTTGAATTGGACATGTTGACGCCTTAAAATCACCAAACAACATCGGTTTAGCCTGAAACTTGGCATACACGACTGCCTAGGTACGAGAGACATGTGGAAGAGGACGGGACTCCAATCGGATTCCTGGTTTGGGAGTTAGAGCCGAATTTCGGTCTAGGCAAACTAGTTTGTTAAGACATTCTCATTGGAAGTGTTGACGGCCCAAAATCACCAAACGGTGTCAATTTAGCATGAAACTTGGTACACACGACCGCCTTGGCAAGAGCGACTTTGGGAGAAGACAAGACTCCAATCGGGTTCCCAGGTTGGAAGTTAGAGCCGAATTTCAGTCTAGGCAAACTAGTTCATTAAGAAATTTGAATTGGAGGTGTTGACGGCCCAAAACCACCAAACGGTGTCAGTTTCGCATGAAACTTGGCACACACGACCGCCTGGGCACGAGAGACTTCTGGAGAAGACATGACTCCAATCGGGTTCCCGGTTTGGGAGTAAGAGCCGAATTTCAGTCTAGGCAAACTACTTCATTAAAAAATTTAAATTGGAGGTGTTGACGCCCCAAAATCACCAAACGGCGTCGGTTTAGCACGAAACTCGGCACACACGACCTCCTAGGCACAAGAGACTTGTGGGAGAAGACGGGACTCCCATTAGGTTCACGGTTTGGGAGTTAGAGCCGAATTTCTGTCTAGGCAAACCAGTTCATTAAGAAATTTGAATTCATGGCGTTGACGCCCCAAAATCACCAAACGGAGTCGGTTTAGCCCGAAACTTGGCACACATGACCACCTCGGCATGAGAGACTTGTGGGAGAAGACGGGGATTCCAATCGGGTTCCCGGTATGGGATTTAGACCCGAATTTTGGTCTAGGCAAACTAGTTCATTAAGAAACTTGAATTGGAGGTGTGGACGCCCCAAAATCACCAAACGGCGTCAATTTAGCATGAAACTTGGCACAAACGATCGCCTAGGCATGAGATACTTGTGGGAGAAGATGGGACCCCAATCAGGTTCCCGGTTTAGGAGTTAGAGCCAAATTTCTGTCTAGGCAAACTAGTTCATTAAAAAATTTGAATTGGAAGTGTTGACGCCCCAAAATCAGCAAAAGGCGTCGGTTTGGCATGAAACTTGTTGCACACAACCGCCTAGGCATGAGAGACTTGGGGGAGAAGACGGGACTCCAATCGGGTTCCCGGTTTGGGAGTTAGAGCCGAATTTCAGTCCAGGCAAACGAGCTCATTAAGAAATTTGAATTCCAAGTGTTGACGCCGCAAAATCACCAAACATGGTCGGTTTAGCTCAAAACTTGGCACACACCACCACCTAGGCACGAGAGACATGTGGGAGAAGAAGGGACTCCAATCGGGTTCCCGGTTTGGGAATTTGACCCGAATTTTGGTCTAGGCGAAGTAGTTCATTAAGAAATTTGAATTGAAAGTGTTGAGGCCCCAAAATTACCAAACGGTGTCGGTTTAGCACGAAACTTGGCACAAATGACCGCCTAGGCACGAGAGACTTGTGGGAGAAGACGGGACTCCAATCGGGGTCCCAGTTTGGGAGCTAGGGCCAAATTTCGGTCTTGACAAACTAGTTCATTAAGAAATTTGAATTGGACATGTTGACGCCTCAAAATCACCAAACAACATCGGTTTACCATGAAACTTGGCACACACGACTGCCTAGGTACGAGAGACATGTGGAAGAAGACGGGACTCCAATCGGATTCCTGGTTTGGGAGTTAGAGCGGAATTTCGGTCTAGGCAAACTAGTTTGTTAAGACATTCTCATTGGAGGTGTTGACAGCCCAAAATCACCAAACGGTGTCAGTTTAGGACGAAACTTGGTACATACGACCGCCTAGGCAAGAGCGACTTCTGGGAGAAGACATGACTCCAATCGGGTTCTCGGTTTGGAAGTTAGAGCCGAATTTCAGTCTAGGCAAACTAGTTCATTAAGAAATTTGAATTGGAGGTGTTGACGGCCCAAAATCACCAAACGGTGTTAGTTTCGCATGAAACTTGGCACACACGACTGCCTAGGCACGAGAGACTTCTGGGAGAAGACATGACTCCAATCGGGTTCCCGGTTTGGGAGTAAGAGCCGAATTTCAGTCTAGGCAAACTAGTTCATTAGGAAATTTGAATTGGAGGTGTTGACGCCTCAAAATCACCAAACGACGTTAGCTTACAATGAAACTTGGCACACACAACCGCCTAGGCACGAGAGACTTGTGGGAGAAGACGGGACTCCAATCGGGGTCCCAGTTTGGGAGCTAGGGCCGAATTTCGGTCTAGACAAACTAGTTCATTAAGAAATTCGAATTGGACATGTTGACGCCTCAAAATCACCAAACAACATCAGTTTAGCATGAAACTTGGCACACACGACTTCCTAGGTACGAGAGACATGTGGAAGAAGACGGGACTCCAATCGGATTCCTGGTTTGGGAGTTAAAGCCGAATTTCGGTCTAGGCAAACTAGTTTGTTAAGACATTCTCATTGGAAGTGTTGACGGCCCAAAATCACCAAACGGTGTCAGTTTAGCACGAAACTTGGTACACACGACCGCCTAGGCAAGAGCGAGTTCTGGGAGAAGACATGACTCCAATCGGGTTCCCAGTTTGGAAGTTAGAGCCGAATTTTAGTCTAGGCAAACTAGTTCATTAAGAAATTTGAATTGGAGGTGTTCACGGCCCAAAATCACCAAATGGTGTCAGTTTCGCATGAAACTTGGCACACATGACTGCCTAGGCACTAGAGACTTCTGGGAGAAGACATGACGCCAATCGGGTTCCCGATTTGGGAGTTAGAGCCGAATTTCCGTCTAGGCAAACTAGTTCATTAAAAAATTTAAATTGGACGTGTTGACACCCCAAAATTACCAAACGGCGTCGGTTTAGCACGAAACTCGGCACACACGACCTCCTACGCACAAGAGACTTGTGGGAGAAGACGGGACTCTAATTAGGTTCACGGTTTGGGAGTTAGAGCCAAATTTCTGTCTAGGCAAACCAGTTCATTAAGAAATTTGAATTCAAGGAGTTGACGCCCCAAAATCACCAAACAGAGTCGATTTAGCCCGAAACTTGGCACACATGACCGCCTCGGCATGAGAGACTTGTGGGAGAAGACGGGGACTCCAATCGGGTTGCCGGTATTGGATTTAGACCCGAATTTCGGTCTAGGCAAACTAGTTCATTAAGAAATTTGAATTGGAGGTGTGGACGCCCCAAAATCACCAAACGGCGTCAATTTAGCATGAAACTTGGACCACAAGATCGCCTAGGCATGGGATACTTGTGGGAGAAGATGGGACTCCAATCAGGTTACCGGTTTAGGAGTTAGAGACAAATTTCTGTCTAGGCAAACTAGTTCATTAAGAAATTTGAATTGGAAATGTTGACGCCCCAAAATCAGCAAAAGGCGTTGGTTTAGCATGAAACTTGTTGCACACAACCGCCTAGGCACGAAAGACTTGAGGGAGAAGACGGGACTCCAATCGGGTTCCCGGTTTGGGAGTTAGAGCCGAATTTTAGTCCAGGCAAACGAGCTTATTAAGAAATTTGAATTCCAAGTGTTGACGCCGCAAAATCACCAAACATGGTCAGTTTGGCTCAAAACTTGGCACACACCACCACCTAGGCACGAGAGACATGCAAGAGAAGAAGGGACTCCAATCGGGTTCCCGGTTTGGGAATTTGACCAGACTTTTGGTCTAGGCAAACTAGTTCATTAAGAAATTTGAATTGGAGGTGTTGACGCCCCAAAATTACCAAACGGTGTCGGTTTAGCACGAAACTTGGCACACATGACTGCCTAGGCACGAGAGACTTGTGGGAGAAGACGGGACTCCAATCGGGGTCCCAGTTTGGGAGCTAGGGCCGAATTTCGGTGTAGACAAACTAGTCCATTAAGAAATTTGAATTGGACATGTTGACGCCTCAAAATCACCAAACAACATCGGTTTAGCATGAAACTTGGCACACACGACTGCCTAGGTACGAGAGACATGTGGAAGAAGACGGGACTCCAATCGGATTCCTGGTTTGGGAGTTAGAGCCGAATTTCGGTCTAGGCAAACTAGTTTGTTAAGACATTCTCATTGGAAGTGTTGACAGCCCAAAATCACCAAACGGTGTCAGTTTAGCACGAAACTTGGTACACACGACCGCCTAGGCAAGAGCGACTTCTGGGAGAAGACATGACTCCAATCGGGTTCCCGGTTTGGAAGTTAGAGCCGAATTTCAGTCTAGGCAAACTAGTTCGTTAAGAAATTTGAATTGGAGGTGTTGACGGCCTAAAATCACCAAACGGTGTCAGTTTCGCATGAAACTTGGCACACACGACCGCCTAGGCACGAGAGACTTCTGGGAGAAGACATGACTCCAATCGGGTTCCCGGTTTGGGAGTAAGAGCCGAATTTCAGTCTAAGCAAACTTGTTCATTAGGAAATTTCAATTGGAGGTGTTGACGCCTCAAAATCACCAAACGACGTCAGTTTACAGTGAAACTTGGCACACACAACCGCCTAGGCACGAGAGACTTGTGGGAGAAGACGGTACTCCAATCGGGTTCCTGGTTAGGGAGTTAGAGCCGAATTTCAGTCTAAGCAAACTTGTTCATTAAAAAATTTAAATTGGAGGTGTTGACGCCCCAAAATCACCACACGCCGTCGGCTTAGCACGAAACTCGGCACACACAACCGCCTAGGCACAAGAGACTTGTGGGAGAAGACGGGACTCCAATTAGGTTCTCAGTTTGGGAGTTACAGCCGAATATCTGTCTAGGCAAACCAGTTCATTAAGAAATTTGAATTCAAGATGTTGACGCCCCAAAACCACCAAGCGGGGTCGGTTTAGCACGAAACTTGGCACACATGACCGCCTCGGCATGAGAGACTTGTGGGAGAAGACCGGGACTCCTATCGGGTTCCCGGTTTAAGATTTATACCCGAATTTCGGTCTAGGCAAACTAGTTCATTAAGAAATTTGAATTGGTGGTGTGGACGTCCCAAAATCACCAAACGGAGTTAATTTAGCATGAAACTTGGCACAAACGATCGCCTAGGCATGAGATACTTGTGGGAGAAGATGGGACTCCAATCAGGTTCCCGATTTAGGAGTTGCAGCCAAATTTCTGTCTAGGCAAACTAGTTCATTAAGAAATTTGAATTGGAAGTGATGACGCCCCAAAATCCGCAAAAGGCATCGGTTTAGCATGAAACTTGTTGCACACAACCGCCTAGGCACGAAAGACTTGTGGGAGAAGACGGGACTCCAATCGGGTTCCCGGTTTGGGAGTTAGAGCCGAATTTCAGTCCAGGCAAACGAGCTCATTAAGAAATTTGAATTCCAAGTGTTGACACCCCAAAATCACCAAACAAGGTCGGTTTAGCTCAAAACTTGGCACACACCACCACCTAGGCACGAGAGACATGTGGGAGAAGAAGGGACTCCAATCGGGTTCCCGGTTTGGGAATTTGACCCGAATTTCGATCTAGGCGAACTAGTTCATTAAGAAATTTGAATTGGAGGTTTTGACGCCCCAAAGTTACCAAACGGTGTCGGTTTAGCACGAAACTTGGCACACATGACCGCCTCGGCACGAGAGAGTTGTGGCAGTAGACGGGACTCCAATCGGGTTCCCAGTTTGGGAGTTAGGGCCGAATTTCGGTCTAGACAAAATAGTTCATGAAGAAATTTGAATTGGACATGTTGACGCCTCAAAATCACCAAACAGCGTCGGTTTTGCAAGAAACTTGGCACACACGACCGCCTCCGTACGAGAGACATGTGGAAGAAGACGGGACTCCAATCGGATTCTTGGTTTGGGAGTTCGAGCCGAATTTCGGTCTAGGCAAACTAGTTTGTTAAGACATTCTCATTGGAGGTGTTGACGGCCCAAAATCACCAAACGGTGTCAGTTTAGCACGAAACTTGGCACACACGACCGTCTTGGCAAGAGCGACTTCTAGGAGAAGACATGACGCCAATCGGGTTCCCGGTTTGGGAGTTACAGCCGAATTTCAGTCTAGGCAAACTAGTTCACTAAGAAATTCGAATTGGATGTGTTGACGCCTGAAAATCACCAAACAACGTCAGTTTACAATGAAACTTGGCATACATAACCGCCTAGGCACGAGAGACTTGTGGGAGAAGACGGGACTCCAATTGGGTTCCTAGTTTGGGAGTTAGAGCCGAATTTCGGTCTAGGCAAACTAGTTCATTAAGAAATTTGAATTGGAGGTGTGGACGCCCTAAAATCACCAAACGGCGTCAATTTAGCATGAAACTCGGCACAAACGACCGCCTAGGCATGACATACTTGTGGGAGAAGATGGGACTCCAATCAAGTTCCCGGTTTAGGAGTTAGAGCCAAATTTTTGTCTAGGAATACTAGTTCATTAAGAAATTTGAATTGGAAGTGTTGACGCCCCAAAATCTGCCAAAGGCGTTGGTTTGGCATGAAAGTTGTTGCACACAACTGCCTACGCACGAGAGACTTGTGGGAGAAGATGGGACTCCAATCGGGTTCCTGGTTTGGGAGTTAGTGCCGAATTTCGGTCCAGGCAAACGAGCTCATTAAGAAATTTGAATTCCAAGTGTTGACGCCCCAGAATCACCAAACAAGGTCGGTTTAGCTCGAAACTTGGCACACAAGACCACCTAGGCACGAGAGACATGTGGGAGAAGAAGGGACTTCAATCGGGTTCCCGGTTTGGGAATTTGACCCGAATTTCGGTCTAGGCGAACTAGTTCATTAAGAAATTTGAAT
Source organism: Camellia sinensis (assembly GCF_004153795.1). NCBI lineage: Eukaryota > Viridiplantae > Streptophyta > Magnoliopsida > Ericales > Theaceae > Camellia > Camellia sinensis. Next base: position 356,628 of record NW_021026857.1, read on the forward strand.
TGGAGGTGTTGACGCCCCAAAATTACCAAACGGCGTCGGTTTAGCACGAAACTTGTCACACATGACCGCCTCAGCACGAGAGACTTGTGGGAGAAGACGGGACTCCAATCGGGTTCCCAGTTTGGGAGTTAGAGCCGAATTTCGGTCTAGACAAACTAGTTCATTAAGAAATTTGAATTGGACGTGTTGACGCCTCAAAATCACCAAATAGCGTCGGTTTAGCATGAAACTTGGCACACACGACCACCTAGGTGCGAGACACATGTGGGAGAAGACGGGACTCCAATCGGGTTCCTGGTTTGGGAGTTAGAGTTGAATTTCGGTCTAGGCAAACTAGTTCGTTAAGAAATTTTAGTTGGAGTGTTGACGCCCCAAAATTACCAAACAGTGTCGGTTTAGTACGAAACTTGGCATACATGACGATCTAGGAATGAGAGATTTGTAGCAGAAGACAGAAATCCAGTTGGGTTCCCAGTTTCGGAGTTAGAACCAAATTTCGGTCAAGGCAAACTAGTTCGTTCGGAATTTTGAATTCAAGGTTTTGACGACCCAAAATCACCAAACGGCATCGGTTTTGCGTGAAACTTGGTACACATGACTGCCTAGGCACGAGAGATTTATGGGAGAAGACGAGACTCCAATTGGGTTCCCGGTTTGGGAGTTAGAGCCGAATTTCACTCTTTGCAAATAGTTCCTTAAGAAACTTGAATTCGAGGTGTTGACGCCCCAAAATCATCAAACGAGGTTGAATTAGCATGAAACTTGGCACACACGACCATCTAAGCACGATAGACTTGTGGGAGAAGACGGGGCTCGAATTGTGCTCCCCGGTTTGGGAGTTAGAGCCGGATTTCACTCTAGGCAAGCTGGTTCCTTAAGAAACTTGAATTCGAGGCGTTGACCCCCCAGAATCACCAAACGGGGTCGGATTAGTGCAAAACTTGGCGTACATGACCGCCTAGGCATGAGAGACTTGTGGGTGAAGACGGGACTCCAATCAAGTTCTTGGTTTGGGAGTTAGAGCTGGATTTCGGTCTAGGCAAACTAGTTCATTAAGAAATTTGAATTCGAGGTGTTGAAGCCCCAAAATCTCCAAACGGCGTCGGATTAGCATGAAACTTGGCACACACAACTGCCTACGCATGAGAGACTTGTAGGAGAAGACGGGACTCCAATCGGGTTCCCGGTTTGGGAGTTAGAGCCAGATTTCACTCTAGGCAAACTAGTTCCTTAAGAAACATGAATTCGAGGTGTTGACACACCAGAATCACCAAACTGCGTTGGTTTAGAACGAAACTTGGCACAAACGACCGCCTAGGCACAAGAGACTTGTGGGCGAAGACAGGACTCCAATCAGGTTCCCGGTTTGAGAGTTAGAGCTGGATTTCACTCTAGGCAAACTAGTTCATTAAAAAACTTGAATTCGAGATTTTGATGCGCCAAAATCACCAAACAGGGTCGGATTAGCACGAAATTTGGCACACACGACCGCCTAGGCACGAGAGACTCGTGGGAGATGACGGCACTCTAATCGGGTTCCCGGTTTGGGAGTTAGAGCCGGAGTTCACTCTAGGCAAACTAGTTCATTAAGAAATTTGAATTGGAGGTGTGGATGCCCCAAAATCACCAAACAGTGCCGGTTTAGCACGAAACTTGGCACACACGAATGCCTAGGCATGTGTGACTTGTGGGAGAAGACGGGGCTCGAATCTGGTTCCCGGTTTGGGAGATAGATCCAGATTTCGGTCTTGGCAAACTGGTTCCTTAAGAAATTTGAATTTCAAGGTTTTGACGCCACAAAATCACCAAACGGCATCGGTTTAGCACGAAACTTGATATACACGACCGCCTAGGCACGAGAGTCTTGTGGGAGAAGATGGGACTCCAATCAAGTTCACGGTTTGCGAGTTAGAGCCGGATTTCCGTCTAGCCAAAACTATTTACTTAATTATCTTTGTAATTATATAGTAGTTAATTTTTTATGTTTTTTTTGCAATTAAAATATTAACACTGTCATGACTCAAACCCGCCCTATAGATTAAGGTCATAACCTACCAGTAATCATGAGATTACCTATGGCCTGAAATCATATTAGAATATACTCTATCAGAGTTAAGGGGCCAAACGGAAATGACTTAACAATTTTGTCCAACGAGCTATGCTTACGTGGCCTATCAAAACATTTCACATGTACTTAATAATAACTCACACCACATATCAGTAGTTAACATCTTGTATACCTAGGATCATTTAAACACATAGTCAGCTAAACCAAAAGCTTATACACATAAATGGTCTATCACGACCAATAGAAATAGCAGAAGAAATACAAAAGATCATAAACAAAGCCTCTTGCATGAGGCACCTGGGCTGACTTCACAAAACTTGGGTTCCTTTCTTAAATTCCACTAAGGCTGGGGTTGAACGTCCCTTTGCTCACCTTATACATATAAATGAGAGTGAGCTAACGCCCAGTGAATAATATCAAAACAAAGAGGTTAATGAATGAGATTCGTTCATAAATGAATCATACTTATAATGTACATATTTGAACCATTATTCTCTTTCACACCAGATTTACAAATCTCAACAAAGCAAAACGACCTTAGGTCCAACACATCATGTCCATATGCAAAACGACCTCTGGTTCAATTCTTATATAAAACAATACGACTTCAGGTCTATCTATAAGAAATGAACTTTGGTCCGACCAACTCTCTATTTAAAACGACCTTTGGTCTAATTCGAAGACATCAAACGGCCTCGGGTCCAATTCAAACATATCAAGCATATCAAACGGCCTTGGGCCCATTCTCTCTATATTTATATCCATGTGTATTTCATATTCATGATCATGATCCTCTGTCATTCAAATGGCCTTTGGCCCATCACGGTATTCCAACATATCAAATGACATATTCAAACGGCCTGAGGCCCAATCATTCATGTCCAACGGCCTTTGGCCCAATCATTCATGTCCAACGACCTTAGGCCCAATTCAGATATATCAAACATATCAACAGCAAACGGCAAATGGCAAATGGCAAACGGCCTTATACAAATTTGGTATATAGAATGCTCATTCATATTTCAAATCAACAAATCCATGAAGCTTATACAGAAGTAGCATTCGGAAAGTAACATACTTGAAAATATCTTTACTAAGATATTACTCACAATGTTTCGCCGATGGATTTGCCCTTGGGCTCGACCCTACACATTACATAACACATATGGGTCGCAAACTATTCAATATGTTCTTAATTTATACATTCCTCTTAGGCACCTTTCTTATCATTTGAACTCATTCACAATGCTCAATGCATGCCTAAGAGTGCTTAGAAATGAAAGAGAACGGAGAACAAATCACAAAACCACTTTTCAAAATATCTGAAACAGGGATTCCCGCTCGAGCGCAGCTTTCGCCCCTCGAGCGGACCCCTTTGGTCTGCGAAAGTACTAGTTGCTTCATTTTTACGCTCGAGCGTGACTTCGAACGCTCGAGTTGAGAGTCAAACTACATGGCTACCCGCTCGAGTGCGAATCTCCCCGCTCGAGCGGACATACCGAATTTTGGAATTCCCAGCAACCAGTTTGAGCTTCAAACTTGCATTCAAATTAACATAGCTTGCATTTTATAACCCGTAATTCTCATATACAACAACTAACATTCTACAAACACCGATTTACTACATTATGAAGCTCAAATCTTATGAATCAATCACATGCAAACCCAAATTATACCAAACTTACTTCGAATACATTAAATTCATGCATTCAAACTTCATATCTTCATCAATCATGCATGCATGTCAATTCTTGACTCCATTTCTATTACAAATGGTACAAATGGTGCTTATAACCATGAAACTCAACAAAACCATGCTTGCAGGTATGATTCAATGCCCAATATTTCATTATTAACATGTTACATGCTAGCTTATGCAAATTCATGGCAATTCTAAACGTGCATGCATTCATTGGCTCCGAATTCATGAATTACAACATAATTCTTGCTCTTGGTTACATATTCTCTTTGAATTTACAAAATTATAAACTGAACTTATGAATTTATGCTCAAATATTCACCTAGGAGCTTCAATCTTCACAAATTCTAGCTAGATCTTTGAGTTTTGCTTCCAATCCCCAAGCTTTGAGCCAACATTCATAATTTGAGCCCCTCTCTCTCTCTAGAGCAGTCTCTCTCTCTCTTTCTCTGGATTACATTTCATATTTTGAGTTCACAAAATGAGGGACTTAAGTGTATATTAGCCTATTTATAGGCTTGCTTAATCACATTGATTAAGTTTAAGTAATGGCACTCTAATTAACCATTCTGAATCTAATTATGTTGATCCAAATCAATTTTCAATTAAATTTCACCATTGGTTCTAAAAATTACGCTAATCACAATGGCGTAATCAATTTCAGACTCTGTGGCCGAGAAGGCCTTCAATTTTCAGTTCAAAGCATGTATTCTAACAGATTTTCCTACGGTGAACAGATACAAAGCCAAAATCACATATAATCATGCAATTAACACCGAAATTCAAATTAAGCACACAATCACAAACATATTCATGATTAATTAACAAAGTACAAGACACGGTTATTACAATCTTCCCCCCTTTAGGAAGTTTGGTCCTCCAAACATATTTTAACTTTAATCGAAAACAACTCGGAATACTTTTTATTCTACGATTCCAATCCATTTTGATAGTTATTTGCTTAGTCTCAAAATCAAGCGACACTCTGCCCTCAACCAAACATAGACTTACCTTTTCCGCCATACAAGGCTTGTATGGTGCCACACCGAAACTAGAGTGTAAGTTGTTGTCGTAAGCGAAGTCTGCCAATGATGGATAGATTTTTCCCACTTTTCTGAAAATCTAATGTATACATTTGGAGCATTTCTCCTAAAATCTAAAAGTTCTTTCTGATGACACATTGATTTGCGGATGGAAAGCGGCATTGAATTACAATTCAGTTCCCATCGCCTCTTGAAGGCTTGTCAGAATTTAGACACATTTTAGGATTCCTGTCTAAAACAATAGACACTGGGACCCCATGCAAACGAGCAATCTTATCGATGTAAACAGTGGCTAGTCTATAAGCATCATACGAAAATTTTATAGGGAGAAAGTAAGCAGACTTAGTAATTCTATATAAAATAATCCAAAACCTTGGGTTCTCAAGGTAGCCCCACAATGAAATTCGTAGTCCCAGAAGTTCAATTTATTCTTCAATAATTCCGCAATTCACAATCCAATTTAGTATTTAGTTTAGTGACCCATCACAGTTATCCAAGGTCAATCAAAAGTCTTCAGGAACATAAAGTGGATCCAGACGCTGATTCCCGAGTCAATAAAGATAACAATGAAGCAATTAACCACACGACGTACATAACTCATATATCCCCATAGTATTGATTGTAAAGTACCATAACATCAAAGCAGTCAATTTCTAACATCATACACGTGTTCTTAATTTGTTCAACAGTTTACAATTCAGGTAAATATTCAATTCTCTGTTCCATCGAGTCTTTCCACATTATCTGATAGTCGTCAAAAGCATAAGGCAATTCATATATTAATCCCCATGATGTCAAAGATAATATCATGGTAGTCAATCACATGTTAAACACAATTTACACATCCTCAAAGCCCCAATTACAAAATACAATGGCACTGAGCAGTTATTTAAAAGGCGTACTGAATTCACACACTTTCGGATAATCAAGGTTTTCTAATTCCAAAAGTGTTCACAATCAAAACAGTTCACGGTTAACAGTTACCATAACAAGATTTCTAAAAATCCGATAACGCTGAAGCAAACATATGAAACATATTCTGATCAGTTAGAGATAAATGTTCAGTACCGTTTACAATCAAATCAATCTGTCGTCATCAGTTTCCATAGCGTCAAGTAAATAAGAATATGGTAATATACAAGCATTGTTCCTTAAAACACCCAATCACTGGATTTGCTCAATTCTGTTCATCTATGACACGTACATCTCCAACAATTAAAGGTTGGTTCTTGATGGTGTCCATGGTCCGGTCGGTCTATTGATAGCACACATAAGGTCCTCTAAATAAGTCCAGTATTCTAGACGGATTCAAGTTTTGGGTCTGTCAGTTTCCTTCCCAAGAATAATCTGGTTATTTATTCATAAGCAATTCGTAATCCCCCTTAACAAAATCAACTCAGATTGAGGTTCTTATCAAATCAATCCAAGCAAAGGTCCTGTCAAATTAAATCAAACAAGGGTCCCATCAAATTATATCAAATGAGCGTTCTATCAGGCCAAATCAAACAAAAGTTCTATCAGATCGAATCAGATAAAAGTTTTCTCAAATGGGGTACATTTTGTTCTGTAAGGCATACTTCGTTGCTTAGGTACACAGTCGATAGTTTCACAACTGTCCTAAGTTCATCAGTTCTCAAAGTCATATCAGAGTCATTCATCACAACCGTTCATATCAAAGTATTTCAAGTCATGTTCAATAAGGCATTGTCCACATAAGTTCACGTGTAGTTGCATATGCATGCAGTTGTTCATATCGAGAGGTATGTATCATAATCAATGTAGCAGTTCCCAAATAAGTCTTATATGCAAGTACATGGTGCACAGTAACGCACTAAACAAAGTTCCTCGGTTGCACATAATACAGGATTTGTTATGCAAAAGTCCCAAATCAGTCACAAAAAGCATAGGCTTACGAGTCAAGCCTAGTATAGTCAGATAGTCCAGTAAATTTTCAATCAATCAAAATACATGATCTCACGATTTATAGAGTTCATTATTGGGGTGCTCAACTTAGTCACACAATCACAGAGTCATAATTCCGGTGGTTTAGTCGTTGAAGGCAATGATATAACAAATCACCCTAAGCATAGGTTTAGATGTTTATGTGCATGTGCAGAGTTAATCCATATCCCAATACGTATTTCACAAATTTCCCAAATGGGGCATATACATTCAATGAACACAATCTTGATCTTATGGGTCTAACCAATCTAGATACACGTGCAGCAGATATGAAAGAATATGCTGATCCGAATCAAATAATATCCCAAGCAAAGATAAACACATGCACTAATTCAGAATCAATCAACATGTAAGCATTCATTTATAAACAGTATAGATACTTGGGATAACGGTCGCAGTAGTTTGAACGCTTTCTGGGATGAGTGTAATTACTCCATCCTGATTAGCAATTCCTACCATTAGTACGAATCTAGTTGAGGCAGAAGATTTATTCACATTTTGTTCAGTTCGGGGACAGTTCCTTACCATATGGTCCATTCCACCACACCTATAACAAGCCCTAGAAATTCGATAACAAACTCCTCGATGTTTCTTACCACATTCATTACATGTCGGTGCTATATTCCTTGTAGAGTTTGAAGTGAGCGATGATCCCCTATTTTGCTTTTTAAATAACCTCTTCTTTGAGAAAAAGCCTTGTCTCTTGCTTTTCCATTCATAAGATCGGTTCATGTTAGCTTCAATCATCAGTGTTTGGTCTAGCACCTCAACGTATTTTGTGACTTCCAACTCATTCACTTGGTGCTCTTGCATTGGTGGTGGCAAAGGTTCTTGCCGTATTGGTAACTGATGTTGTTATCTTAAGATCTCTGCCATTTCTTGTACTATTCTTTCCAGTCTATCAAGTCAGGCTGTGGAAGAGTTTGCCAACTCGTATGCCCTTAGTTTATCCATGATCTACACAAACTCTTATTAAGCCATGCCAAATAAGGAATGCCCAATACAGAAATAAACACAGATACACATCGGTACATTTGCACATAGGCACATCGTTATATTCTCATTTTACGTGTCGTCATGACACAATTAATCACATGCAAAATAGACGATTGCATACTTATTAGATATCGCGTGTAGAACACTTACTAAATAATTACACATTTGACCATATTCATATTCCACATAGACACCCATTTGCAGAATTGAATGCACGTAAGCAACTTTTCATGATTCGCATGTTCATGTACATGCATTATAACAAAACAAAACTCGTTGTTCACATTAGTGCAACAATTCATATCTCAGACAATCACATGTTCTCAATGCTTACATCATGCACTTATTAAATGGATGCATCTTAAGTCTTTTCTAGACACCTTATGGCTCATTTGGAAAAGTGGGTGAGTTATTAGCTCATGCTCTGATACCACTCTTTCATGACCCAAACCCACCCCTATAGATTAAGGTCATAACCGGCCAGTAATCATGAGATTACCTACGGCCTCAAATCAGATTAGAATATACTCCATCAGAGTTAAGGGGCCAAACGGAAACGACTTAACAATTTTGTCCAATGAGCTATGCTTACATGGCATATCAAAACATTTCACATGTACTTAATAATAACTCACACCACATATCAGTAATTAACATCTTGTATACCCAGGATCATTCAAAAACATAGTCGGCTAAACCAAAAGCTTATACACATAAACGGTCTATCACGACCAATAGAAATAGCAGAAGAAATGCAAAAGATTATAAACAAAGCCTCTTGCGTGAGGCACCTGGGCTAACTTCACAAAACTCGGGTTCCTTTCTTAAATTCCACTAAGGCTGGGGTTGAACGTCCCTTTGCTCACCTACATACATATAAATGAGAGTGAGCTAACGCCCAATGAATAATTTCAAAATAAAGAGGTTAATGAATGAGATTCGTTCATAAATGAATCATACTTATAATGTACATATTTGAACCACTATTCTCATTCACACCAGATTTACAAATCTCAACAAAGCAAAATGACCTTAGGTCCAACACATCATGTCCATCTGCAAAATGACCTCAGGTTCAATTCTTATATAAAACAATACGACCTCGGGTCCATCTATATGAAACGACCTTTGGTCCAATCAACACTCTATTCAAAACGACCTTTGGTCCAATTCGAACACATCAAACGGCCTCGAGCCTAATTCAAACATATCAGGCATATCAAACGGCCTCGGGCCCATTCTCTCTATATTCATATCCATGCGTATTTCATATTCACGATCATGACCTTCTATCATTCAAACGACTTTTGGCCCATCGCGGTATTCTAACATATCAAATGACATATTCAAACGGCCTTTGGCCCATCTTTCCATTCATGTCTAACGACCTTTGGCCCAATCATTCATGTCCAACGGCCTTATGCCCAATCATTCATGTCCGACGGCCTTACGCCCAATCATTCATGTCAAACGGCCTTAGGCCTAATCATTCATGTCCAACGGTCTTTGGCCCAATTATTCATGTCCAACGGCCTTAGGCCCAATCATTCATGCCCGACGGCCTTAGGCCCAATCATTCATGCCCAACGGCCTTAGGCCCAATCATTCATGTCCAACGGCCTTAGGCCTAATTCAGATATATCAAACATATCAACGGCAAATGGCAAATAGGAAATGGCAAATGGCAAATGGCAAACGGCCTTATGCACATTAGCCATATAGAATACTCATTCATATTTCAAATCAACAAATCCATGAAGCATATAGAGAAGTAGCATTCGGAAAGTAACATACTTGAAAATATCTTTACTAAAATATTTCTCACGGTGTTTCACCGATGGATTTGCCCTTGAGCTCAACCCTACACATTATATAACACATATGGGTCACAAACTATTCAATCTGTTCTTAATTCATACATTCCTCGTAGGCTCATTTCTTATCATTTTAACTCATTCACAATGCTCATTGCATGCCTAAGAGTGCTTAGAAATGAAAGAGAACGGAAAACAAATCACAAAACCACTTTTCAAAATATCTAAAACAGGTATCCCCGCTCGAGCGCAGCTTTCACCGCTCGAGTGGACCCCTTTGGTCTGCAAAAGTACTGGTTACTTCATTTTTACGCTCGAGCATGACTTCAAACGCTCGAGCTGAGAGTCACACTACACGGCAACCCGCTCGAGCGGAAGTCCATGTCTGCAAAAGTTCTGGGAACTAGCATTTCACGCTCAAGCGGCGCTTTCCTCGCTCGAGCGGTAGCAACCAATTTGAGCTTCAAACTTGCATTCAAATTAACATAGCCTACATTTTATAACCCATAATTCTCATATACATCTACTAACATGTTACAAACACCAATTTACTACATTATGACGCTCAAATCTTATGAATCAATCACATGCAAACCCAAATTATACCAAACTTACTTTCAATACATTAAATTCATGTATTCAAACTTCATATCGTCATCAATCATGCATGCATGTCAATTCTTGACTCCATTTCTATTACAAATGGTACAAATGGTGCTTATAACCATGAAACTCAACAAAACCATGCTTGCAGGTATGATTCAATGCCCAATCTTTCATAATTAACATGTTACATGCTAGCTTATGCAAATTCATGGCAATTCTAAACATGCATGCATTCATTGGCTCCAAATTCATCAATTACAACATAATTGTTGCTCTTGGTTACATATTCTCTTTGAATTCACAAAATTACAAACTTAACTTATGAATTTTTGCTCAAATACTCACCTAGGAGCTTCAATCTTTACAAATTCTAGCTAGATCTTTGAGTTCAGCTTCCAATCCCCAAGCTTTGAGCCAACATTCATAATAGAGAGAGAGAGAGAGAGAGAGAGAGAGAGAGAGAGGGGCTCAAATTATGAATGTTGGCTCAAAGCTTGGGGATTGGAAGCTAAACTCAAAGGTCTAGCTAGAATTTGTGAAGATTGAAGCTCCTAGGTGAGTATTTGAGCATAAATTCATAAGTTAAGTTTGTAATTTTGTGAATTCAAAGAAAATATGTAACCAAGAGCAAGAATTTTGTTGTAATTGATGAATTTGGAGCCAATGAATGCATGCATGTTTAGAATTGCAATGAATTTGCATGAGCTAGCATGTAACATGTTAATTATGAAAGATTGGGCATTGAATCATACATGCAATCATGGTTTTGTTGAGTTTCATGGTTATAAACACCATTTGTACCATTTGTAATAGAAATGAAGTCAATAATTGACATGCATGCATGATTGATGAAGATACGAAGTTTGAATGCATGAATTTAATGCATTAGAAGTAAGTTTGGTATAATTTGGGTTTGCATGTGAAATGTTTTGATATGCCATGTAAGCATATCTCATTGGACAAAATTGTTAAGCCATTTCTGTTCGCCCCTTAACTCTGATGGAGTATATTCTAATCTGATTTGAGGCCGTAGGTAATCTCATGATTACTAGCCGGTTATGATCTTAATCTATAGGGGTGGGTTCGGGTCTAGAGCACATTTCAGATTTTGAATTCACAAAATGAGGGACTTAAGTATATATTGGCCTATTTATAGGCTTACTTAATCAGATTGATTAAGTTAATGGCACTCTAATTAACCATTCTAAATCTAATTATTTTGATCTGAATCAATTTTTAATTAAATTTCACCATAGGCTCTAAAAATTACGCTAATCACAATGGCGTAATCAATTTCGGGTTCTTTGGCGGAGAAGGCCTTCAATTTTCAGTTCGAAGCACATATTCTAACAGATTTTCCTACTATGAACAGATACAAAGCAAAAATCACATATAATCATGTAATTAACACCCAAATTCAAATTAAGCACATAATTACAAACATAATGATGATTAATTAACATAGTACAAGACACGGTTATTACAAACACATAATTATATTTTCATTAATTATTTTTATTTTTTGTTTTCAGATATTTCCCGAGTAGTAGTTTGCTTCTTGTGGAATGCAGGCGTGTGAAGATTGCGATTAACTTTTGTTTTTGTTACCCACGGAAGAATCATGAGGGAAACTTTTGTTGTTGATTTATGTTATTTTGAATTGTGAACAACATTATGTATTTAAACATTGTATATGTATTATGTAATATTATGTAGTGGGATAATTTTGCTAATGTGTTGTTACGAATGCAAGAATATTTTTATTATGGATGAATTGATATTTTTATACTGAAATTTCTATATTATTATGTAATTATTGGTTTTTTTTTCAGTTATTTTTCATTGAATACAGGTAATTTTTATATTTTAAACAATTTTATTACATTTTTTTTTCCAGACGGTGCCACATTGCCGTCACAAATGATATTGGCAGAGTTGAGACAAAAACCTTTTGCGATGGTATTCTTTGTCGTCGCAAATAATCTTTTAGCGATGCCATGTCGTGCTGTCTGAAATAATTTTTTAGCGACGACAAGTATCCCGTCGCAATAAAAACACTTTCGCGACGGCATTTTTGTCGTCGCAAATAACATTTTTAGCGGCAGCAACACAGTACCGTCTAAAAAAATCTCAGATTTTTACATATTAATGCCGACAGCAAAATTCCGTCGCAAAAAGGCAACTTTGCCGGCGCAAAAACAAGGCTGTGATGGCATTGTGCGATCGCTAAAACCTTTTAGCAGTGCCTTTTGTTGCGACCCCCCACTTGTCGTCGCTAAAAGTTAGTTGCCGTCGCAAAAAAGCTTTTGAGACAACAATTTGAGTATTTGCGACGACATTTTGCCGTCGCAAAAAATTGAAATTTTTGTGTTGTAAATATTTCATTCACGATATTTTGGAATTCACTAGGTGCATTTTTTAACCCAGAAGGCATTACATTCCATTCGTAATGACCAAAAGGTGCAGTAAAAGCAATTTTATATCGAGTATTTTTTATTTTGATATTGAATATATTCTTGAATTCACATATGCCAAAATATTTAACAAAATATTTTTAGTACACCCTTATTTACTACAAGAGATAGACAACTTGTTTAAGGAACAAATTTTATATCGAGCATTTTTCATTTTGATTTTTACATTTACCAAAATATTTAAAATATTTGAAATGAAAATTTTAATTTTTTTCAATTATATATTTTAAAATTTTTTAATATTGAAATATTTAAAATAAAAAATACGACTCAAAACTTTACCCTAAAACATAAAATATAAAAGAAATAAAAAACAAATTTCAAAAAATAAAATATTTACCCTAAAAAAAATAAATATAAAAAATTTCAAAATACAACTCAAAACTTTTTTCAAAATTTATAACTAAACAAATTTTCTTTTCAAAATACTCAATTCAAAACTCATAACTCAAAATACGACTCCACACTCAAATCATGATTCTGAAAATAATTTTAAAAATAAAATAAAATAAAATTTTTTAAGTTTTTTCTTTTAAAATAGAGCTTTGAAAAAAAATTGGTTTTGAGTTTTGAAAAGAGTTTTAAATTGATTTTTGAGTTGTGTGTTTAGATATGAGTTTTGAAAATAATTTTTAAATTGAGTTTTGAGTAGTTTTGAATTGTGTATTTTGTTACGAGTTTTGAAAAGATTTTTAAATTTTTTTAATGGGAATTGTGATTCAAAAACAGAACCAAACATCTTTCTTTCTTATTGTTTGGCTAATTAATTGTTTATGCTTCTGGTGTTCACCTCACTGTAAATTGAAATTTTGATTGGAGTAATACTGTAACATAAATAAATAAGAATAAATTTTAAGATAAATTTTAATAGTTGTGGATAACTTATCCGTTGTTGTGTTTTTAAATAAAGGGTTGCAATTTAAATAAAATAAAATAAAATAAAAGGTTGAGGAAACTTGAGGGTATTACGGGCATTTTAGTGTATAGTTTTGATGAAGTCAACGGGGTTCTGTGAAGTGTGTAAACGACAGTCAAAAAATAGCATAATCTTGACATTGTCAGGTAAAATAGAAGGGGTTACTGTAATTATTGAAAATACTAGGGAGGTCCCTGTATTTATCAGGAACCTAAGGGGAGTTAAGTGTAATTTACCCATTTATTTAAAATTTAAACTTAATTATAATACACTTCAATAATATTTAATTTACACTTAAAGATTCACTTGCAAAATATTTGAGATTTAGAAAATTATTATTAATGATTATTTATTTATTTTTATATTCGGGGTTCTCACAGTGTGTACATATTTACTGGGCATTCTAAACTCCTAGCGTTTCATGTCAGGTATTGATGAAATTTACGCAGATGATGGCGAAACAGAACATTTGAACACATATGACTATCTTAGAAGAATTAAGAATTAGTAAAAATGTTTTCGGATTATAAGTGTCAAAACATTTGTCGTAATTAATATATGATCTTCTAACTATTATTTTACTTATACATACATATCTTTTGTGAACTTATCCTTATCTTTCTATCAACTTATGTAAACCTTGTATTAATACCTTGTTAAGATTTGTCAAAGAGGTAGCTTTGCTATTTAGGAAGATTGCAATTTGAAATGATGCTATATTGACTCATCCGATCTTTCATGGGATCTTACTTAGTTATTGACCAAAGGACTCATTAGTGACATTTCCTAAACTTGTAACCTAAGAAAAACCCTCTATGTATTTGTTAATATATTCTCTAATGTTTCTAATTTTTTGGGCCTCACAAAAATGTTCCAACCCCAAGCCACAGTGGGTAAAATGAATTTAAAACTAATATTTATGTCTATAGGATTAAACTATGATGGACTTGACTCATTTATTAAATGAGTTAATAGTACGTGTATGTAGACACCCCATTTTTGACCGTCCTCAAGACTTGGGCGTCACCGCTTGGAACACTCGGTGATTATCCATGTTTGTGTTCGTTTGGAGTTCCCGGAAGTCTCGGCTCGCGCGCCCTGCCTCAGGATCTCCGAACTTGACCGTTTAGTGTTTGGTTTCACACCGAACACTTATGTTTTGCCTTGGAGGGGCAGGGAATGTCTTGTGAGGCATACCCACACACCACCGGCAGTGGCTAGAGGCCACCGGCTGGTATTTTTCTCCCACCGGCACTATTTGTTGCCTGTCGGCACATTTTATTGCCGGTCGGCATAGTTTGTTGCCGGTCGGCACATTTTTTTGTCGAAATGACATTTTTGGGCAGCCGACCACTGTTCATCTACTTTATGGAGATATTTTGTGCCAGCTGTGATAGCTGGCACCAACTCTGCCTCCCTCCATACACGTGTATGGAGGGATCTCCCACTAAACAAGCTTGTTGTATAAGCTTTGCAAGTGGGAGTCCTATAAGAGGACGGGCTCTCCTCTTTGATCTAGGTTAGAAACTTGGAACCAAAAACCAGAGCTTAGAGATATAGATACATCCTATCTCTATATCTCCCTCTCTCTCCTCCTTTGTGTGTGATTTTTGGCCCAAAAGTGTGTTTTTACCTTACTTTTGCACCATTACACACACTATTACACCTAGCTCCGAGATTGAGGGACTTGGGGGGTTGATTCTTGAGTTTTTGGACTGATTTTGATCAAAAGAAGAGGGCTGGACCATTTGTTCTTCAAAGGATCTTCAAGGGTGAGCACTTTGCTTTATATTCCCCAAACTTGCAATAGTCTTTTACCTATCTTGCTTGTTGATTTAGCTTTTGTGTATAACATAAAAAAGGCTATATTTTCATGCTTTAGAACTTTCATTAAGGTTGTCTTGTAGTTTGAGTGCAAACTCACCTGATAGGTTCTATTTGGTCACTTTTTGTTGCCTCTTTGGTTAAGCTTTGTTTACTTTCAGTGTTTTGATCTCCTCACCACTGAAAACCAGTGTATTTTCAGTGTAAGGAAGGTGGTTTGGAAGTCTTGCATAGGGGAGGGACACCCTCTCCCCTTGGTCTCTCTTTTGTCCTCACTTTTGCTTAAAAGGTAACATATGTGTTGAATCATATTGGCTCATTATTTCAGAAGTTTTTTTTGAGTGTTTTAGTCATGTGTACTTCTGTTTTTGCCGGATTTATTTCTCTTTGCATGCTTAAAGTACTTGCTTTGTATTGTCTCATTGGCCTAGAAATCCCTTGTGTTTAGACATGATTTTTGCATGTGTTGGTTGGTCCATGAAGATGTTAGCCTATTTTCATGCTTAAAGTCTGTTGGTTATCCATTTGGTCATGTTTGACATGTTTGATATGGGTGCTATGCATTTTGGCTTGTGAGCCCTCAGTATATGGGTCACAAGCATGCTTAGTTGGTCTACTTTAATGAGTTGAAGTTGTTTGCCATGTTATTTCAGTCCCAAATCATGCTAGCATGCTTGCATTCATCCGTTCCTTTTGTGCCTTGAGGGTGTGCCTTTTATGCTACATTTGAGCCTTGGGTGCATACACTCTTTGGGGCATAGCTGCCATATAGGAGGTTTGGAGTCCATATTTGCCTGGACAAATTTTGTTTTACTTGTCTTGATCATGCCATGAGTGTCCATGTTGGTGGTAGAGTAAATGCATCTTTTGTCTAACCTTAAGGACCTTTGTTTGCTGTGTGGCATGAGCATTGGTCCTTTTTGGACATTTTTTGCCACTGTTTTGAAGGTGGTGAAGTCGCCCTCTTTCCTTCTAAGCCCTTGCATGCGTGTCTCATGTTTGTTTGCATATTGTTTCATTAATGTGTAGTCCACTGCTAACTTTATGACAATTGGTCCATGTTTGCATCTAATGTTACCACCTTGCTCTTAGATTGCATATTTTGTCGTGATGTTACATAAAAAGTTGCCATGATCTGAACAATTGCACATCTGCATTTGAACCATGTTTCATAATCATGCATTGGACATTGCTAGGTTTGGGGTTGTCAAACAAGGTGAGTAATAGGATTGTTCTTACTACAAGTGATGGACACGCCTTAACGTCGCCGGGCCTTTTGATCGACATGATAGGCTTTGGTCTCATTGTATGTTACGATGCATTCTTCAATAAGGGGCAGAATTTGATCATGCTCTTCCTCAACAACAATCAACG
>NW_021026858.1:0-59587 GCF_004153795.1 Camellia sinensis
ATATATGTAGGTGATGAGCAGGACGTCGGCGATGCCTAGATGTGCTTGCAACTTGTTTTGGATTCGCATTTTATAGCATCTTGAAGATCATGCTTCTTAGCTTGCATTTTATTGTATTTTGTATACGATGGCTCGAGAAGCCTTTTGGTCAAGATGTATTTTTGTACTTCATTTTATTGTACCCAAGTTGTAAGATCTTGTTAAGATGTATGTCATTCCATTTGACTTATGCACAGCTCTTATGGACTAATTAAAATTGTATATTTTGCTTCCGCACTTGTGAGCCCTATATATTTATACTCTGATTGTGTGTGAATTTTGGAAGTTGGCCTTCGGTAATCGGATTACTAGCCATCACGGCACCATTCCACTAAGGGCAGAATGGGGTCGTGACAGATTGGTATCAGAGCACAAGTTTCTTATTGTATGTTACTCACGCACTTCGAGTCCTAAAGAACATAGGATTTCCCTTAGAATTGATGTTAGGATTGCATCATAATGCTTGCTACTTGACAATGCGTGCATCATCTCAGCGTGACTATTTGTTATTTGCATGCATATTATTTGATCGTTTTGTTTTAAAGTCACATTTTGTATACTCTTAGCATCATGAGAAGGGGTAGACCACCAGTTGGCCGAGATCATCCCGAAGACAGATTGGACAGATTAGAGAGATTGGTTGAAGGTTTGGTCCGTGAGTTGAGATAACCTAGGCCACAAGACACTAGTACTACTTCTACCCAGGCTGAGCAGACAAACGGCCGACATGCAGTTCCACCTCCACCTCCTCCAGCGCCGCAAGTGCCTCCACAGCAAGCTTTACATGGGGACGACACCATAGCCCTGATCCGAGAGTTTAAGAAAATGAAACCGCCAAGATTCTCTGGGGGTATAGAGCCGATGAAAGCCGAAGCGTGGGTCTTGGAAATGGAGGAAACTGTTTGAGATTTTTCCCAGCACCGACGCCCAGAAGGTGTCATTGGCCGTGTTCACATTAGACGATGATGCACGAAGATGGTGGATGATGACCAGAGAAAGCAACCCAGGTCTGACTTAGGCCAGATTTTTAGAGTTGTTTTACAACAAACACTTTCCCCTTAGCGTTCGAGACCACAAGACTACAGAGTTCCAGACTCTAACACAAGGCAGCAGGACAGTGACAGAATATAACCGTGTTTTTGCCGAGTTAGCGAGATATGCGCCTCACATGGTCGATGATGAATATAGAAAAGCTAGGAAGTTTGAAAGTGGGCTTCGTGGCCCGATACAAGATCGAGTTAACATGCTCAACATGCCGACTTACGCCGGAGTATTGGACAAGGCCATCCTTGCAGAAGCTAACTTAAACCGATATCAGAATTCGAGAGAGAGCCAAAGAAAGAGACAGAACTATGATAATCGCCAAGTTCCGTTTAACGCCAAAAAGAAAGCGAATGTGGGCAGCTCCAGCAACTCGAACCAGGAAGGTAATGCTAAGCCGACGTGTACAAGTTATGGGAAACCGTATTCCGGAGTTTGTTGTTGGGCATCAAGAGCCTGTTTTGAATGTGGCGAAATGGGTCATCGCGTGAAAGACTGTCTGAAGACAAGGACTGATGATGGTAAGAAGAATGGGAGTACCTCGGGCTCTGCACAAAGAAATAACATCGGGAGGGCCCAGACGAGACAGGGCAGAGTTTTTGCATTGGTACCAGGAGACACTCAGAATACTGAGACAGTCGTGTCAGGTATACTCCCAATCTGCTCTCAAGATGCATACATATTGATTGATTCGGGTTCTACACATTCATTTGTATCTGCTAAGTTTGCCAAGAAGTTAAATAGAGAACAAGAACCCCTTGATTATGTGTTGTATGTGTCTACTCCGTCTAGGAGAACTATGATTGTTACATCCATTTATAGGGCGTGTGTCGTTGTGATTGAGGGTGTAGAATTATTAGTTGATTTAATGCCGTTAAGCATGACTCACTTTGATGTCATATTGGGAATGGACTGGTTAGTAACGAATCATGCATCTATTAATTATGTTTCGAAGAATGTCACCCTGAAACCCCCAAACCAAGCCGAGGTTATTTTCCAGGGTAAAGGAGTAGTACCCCCACCTTACTTAATCTCATCCATGAAAGCCTATAAGTTGATCCAAAAGGGGTGTCAAGGTTATCTATGTAGTATACTAAGTGATTTGAATGAAAATGTTGAGTTAGCTGACATCCCAGTGGTTAGAGAATTCCCCGATGTCTTTCCGAATGAATTGCCTGGCCAGTTAGTGGATCGGGAAATAGAATTTACGGTTGATGTTATGTCGGGAACCCAACCTATCTCCAAAACACCCTATAGAATGGCCCCAGCCGAACTCAAAGAACTGAAACTACAATTACAAGAAATGTTGGACAAGGGATTTATTAGGCCGAGCACCTCACCTTGGGGAGCACCAGTTCTATTTGTCAAGAACAAGGATGGTACACTTCGTCTTTGTATCGACTACCGAGAACTAAATAAGGTGACCATTGAGAATAAGTATCCATTGCCGAGGATTGATGATTTACTTGATCAACTACAAGGAGCACGGGTCTTCTCTAAGATTGATCTGAGGTCGGGCTACCATTAGCTGAAGGTTAAGGCCGGGGATGTCAAGAAGACTGTTTTTCGGACAAGGTATGGCCACTATGAATTTTTGGTGATGCCTTTCGGAGTGACCAACACTCCTGCAGCATTCATGGATTTGATAAACAGAGTTTTTAAGCCGTACCTAGACGAGTTCGTGGTTGTTTTCATCGACAACATACTGATCTATTCCAAGAGTGGGGATGAGCATGAGAAGCATTTGAGACTAGCCTTACAAATCCTAAGAGACAGGAAATTATATGCCAAGCTTAGCAAGTGTGAATTTTGGCTTTCCAGCATTTCATTTTTGGGCCATGTGATTAATGAAGAAGGAATCTTCGTTGATCCAAGTAAGATTGAAGTCGTCGTGAATTGGCCGAAGTTCGTAGTTTTCTGGGTTTGGCCGGCTATTACAGGAAGTTTGTGATGGATTTCTCCAGGATTGCAGTACCACTGACACAAATAACTCAGAAATGAGTGGCGTATGAATGGACCGAGGATAGGGAATCATCTTTTCGGGAGTTAAAGACGAGGTTGGTTACAGCACCGATACTTATACTACCGTCAGACAAAGAAGAATTTCAGATTTATAGTGATGCTTCACATAAGGGATTGGGTTGCGTGTTAATGCAAGGAGGTAAGGTTATAGCGTATGCATCCCATCAGTTGAAACCTCACGAAAAGAATTATCCTACCCATGATTTAGAGCTAGCATCCGTGGTGTTTGCTTTGAAGATTTGGCGTCATTACTTGTATGGGGCTTCTTGCCAAGTTTTCACAGATCATCAGAGTTTAAAGTACTTATTCACTCAGAAGGAGTTAAATTTGAGACAGAGAAGATGGCTTGAGTTATTGAAAGACTACGACATGCAAATTCAGTATCACCCAAGTAAAGCAAACTCAGTAGCCGACGCATTGAGCAGAAAATCAATTGGAAGTCTGGCATGCTTAACTATGATTTGAGTGGAGCCGACCATTGTAGAGGAAGTGAAGGACAGACAAATGGAAGACGGATTCTTCAAAAAAGTTGCTGATGAGATTATCACTAAGCCGAGGTCAGGGTACACTATTGAAAATCAGGCACTTAAGTTTGAAGGAAGATTGTGCGTGGCCGACATTCCAAAGTTGAAAAGAAAGATTCTGCAGGAATCTCATGGTTCCAGAATTGCTGTTCATCCAGGAAACACTAAGATGTATCAAGATGTGAAACAAACTTTTTGGTGGCAGAATATGAAAAGAGAAATAGCTGAGTTCGTATCCCAGTGTTTGCATTGTCAACAAGTAAAAGCAGAACACCAGAAGCCAGCAGGACTACTTCGACCTTTGCCAATTCCTGAGTGGAAATGGGAACACATCTCCATGGACTTTGTGGTTAGTTTTCCGAAGACACAAAAAGGCATGGATTCAATTTGGGTTATCGTTGACAGATTAACTAAGTCAACACACTTCTTGCCTGTTCAAACTACATTCAATGCTGACCGACTTGCTGTACTGTATATGAATGAGATTGTGAGACTTCATGGAGTGCCGATGTCCATTGTGTCAGATCGAGATCCGAAGTTTGTTTCTAAATTTTGACAGAGCTTACAAAGAGCTTTGGGAACCGAGTTGAAGTTTAGCACAGCTTTGCATCCCCAGACCGATGGACAAACAGAAAGAACGATTCAGACACTCGAAGATATGCTCAGACTATGTATGTTAGATTTCAAAGGAAGTTGGGAAGTACATCTACCGTTTGTAGAATTCGCTTACAATAACAGTTATCAAGCTAGCATTGGCATGGCGCCGTACGAAGTTTTGTATGGAAGGAAGTGCAGATCGCCGATATGTTGGACTGAAGTGGGAGATAAAGCTTTGATTGGTCCCGAGCTAGTCCAAGTTACAACCCAGAAGATTAAGCTCATTCAACAAAGGATCAAAACTGCTCAAAGTCGGCAGAAGAGCTATGCCGACCAGAGAAAAAGAGAGTTGGAATTTGAAGTTGGGGATCATGCATTCCTGAAGGTTTCGCCAATGAAAGGAATTTCCAGATTTGGAAAGAAAGGTAAGTTAGCACCTCGTTACATCGGGCCGTTTGAAATACTTGAGAAAGTTAACCCAGCTGTCTATAGACTAGCTTTACCACCAGAACTAAGTCAAGTTCACAATGTGTTCCATATTTCGATGTTGAGGAAGTATATTCGGGATCCACTGCATGTAATTGATTATTCCGGGATTGTGGTTAATGAAGATTTAGGCTACGAGGAGAAGCCGATGAGAATTATTGACAGACAAGTGAGACAGTTGAGAAACAAGTCGATACCGATGCTAAAGGTTGAATAGAAAGAGCATTATGGCAAGGAGGCTACATAGGAAAAGGAAGAAGAAGCAAAAATCCGTCATCCAGAGTTATTTGTAGAGCAAGGTAACTTAAGTTTGGGGACCAAACTTCTTTAAGGAGGGTAAGATGTAACAACCCTCGCTTTACTCTAGTCATGCTTGCATATATTACATGATCTTGTCTTGATATGTTGCATTTGCAAAACCTTCATTTGTCTTGCATGAGTGTTACTTGCATGCTTTGTTCCTTGTTTGGTGTGCGTGTGTAGCCTAGGTTAATCCAAGTCGAGGTCACCCTAAGCTTAGAACCATCTTGGAACCACTTTGGTTGACCTCCACCTTCACCAAGGCATGTTGGCCGAGATGTTATCATCTAGGCCGAAGTGTTCATCACCTAGGTCGAAATGTGTATTATCTAGGCCGAGATGCCACCTTTGCACCTAAGTGATCTTGTTCCTGGATTGGTGCGACCTCGACCAAGATGTGGCACATCTAGGCCGAGGTGTGACACAGCTAGGCCAAGTGTTGTCCTTCCTAGCCGAGGTCATTGTTCCCTTACTTGCCGAATGCCTTGTTCTTAGCCGAGATCTTTACCTGCCGAAGTGCCTATGCCATCTTGCTTGTTGAACACACTTTGTCATAGTCTTGTCTTTTCATTCAGTCACATTTTCTAGAAGAACCAACCAACCGTTGCCACGTGTCCGAGCTGAGTGTTAAATCAGCCGACAAAGAGAGAGATGCTTCATTTTGTATCATATCTTGTTCTTGAGGAGAGAGAAGTTCTTAGAGGAGGGATAGATTTCCAAGCTTGATCCTTAGAGTTCAAACCGTTTGATTCGTGTTTTGAGGTTAGAATCTTAATCTACTCTTGTTGTTCTTATTGATCATCTAGTTGCATTGCATGATCGAACTTGATTTGCAAGCCATGCATTGATTTAAAGTTTGGTTTTAGAAAGAGAAAGTGATATTCATGTGTTCTTGAATAAAAGCCTTGTTTGATCCGAAAGCTTGCATCAAGATTCATGTTTTTGTGTTTGTTTTCATAAAATCTTCGAGTATGGGTACCCAGGTCCATGTTTTGAATTCATAGCATGAATCTCAGATTTTTTAATAACAAGTTATGCTCTTTGCATTCATGTTCTTCATGTTCTTCAAAGAAAGGGAAACCCAGATTTTCCCGACTTCGTTTCCTTGAATGTGGCCATCGGGACCACACCTCGGCAAGGAGGTGTGGGACCTCGGCCAAGATCTGGTTGGTGCCCATTATGTTTTTCCGAGATGAGGAATAGTGTTTTGTTTTGGTTCGACTTAGTTTTGAAAGAATGCCGAAATCATTTGCATTTTTGATGGTGCATTCAATAGGATTTGTTTTGTGCTTGTAGGCCTTGGATCCTTGCTTGTAACCCCGACGTTTGAAGAACTATGTGAGTGGTATCTTTAATAAAGCTATGTTATAATGTTTTGATAAGCCTTGCTTTGCATTGTTTTGAAAAGTATTTAATCAAGCATGAATGATTATCCCTGCTTTGTGTGCCATGTACAAGTCCTATATGCCTCGTATAAGTTTTGTTTTGGATGACATTCTTGAAAGTCCATACGTGCTAGGGGACTATAAGCATTTATAGCACAACCTTTGAAAGTCTGTACGTGCTAGGGGACTATAAGCATTTGTAGCACAACCTTTGAAAGTCCGTACGTTCTAGGATACTATAAGCATTTGTAGCACAACCTTTGTTAATGTCACCCCTTGAAACTTGAAAGCCTTGAAAGACTTGTTGGACTATAATGTGTATCGCTTTGATAAAGATCTCGGATATTATTCATGCAAACCCTTTATTACTTGTACCATTCACTAAGTATCCAAGCTCACCCTCTCTATATATATATAGGTGATGAGCAGGACGGTGGCGACGCCTAGATGTGCTTGCAACTTGTTTTGGATTCGCATTTTATAACATCTTGAAGATCATGCTTCTTAGCTTGCATTTCATTGTATTTTGTATATGATGGCTCGAGAAGCCTTTTGGTCAAGATGTATTTTTGTTCTTCATTTTATTGTACCCAAGTTGTAAGATCTTGTTAAGATGTATGTCATTCCATTTGACTTATGCACAGCTCTTATGGACTAATTAGAATTATATATTTTGCTTCCGCACTTGTGAGCCCTATATATTTATACTCTGATTGTGTGTGAATTTTGGAAGTTGGCCTTCGGTAATCTCGGATTACTGGCCATCACGGCACCATTCCACTAGGGACGGAATGGGGTCGTGACAGTTTAGACCGGTAAAGATGTGTCTTATAAGTACTAGAGAGTGTTTGGTTGCCAAACCTTTGTTCACATTCCAAAAAATGAGAGGTCCAAGCTTGATATGTATTTTTCTTGGCTATAGGCACGATGAATTTGGTTATAGATTGTGGGATCCGATCAACAAAAAAGTCATTCGAAGCCGTGATGTTGTGTTTCTTGAAGACTAAACAATTGAAGACTTTGGCAAAGATGATCAATCGGAGCCAAAAAGTAGTGATCTCATTGACATGCATCCATCTCCTTCATCTTCGCTAGATGATGAAAATGGGGGAGATGTGTAGCCACCTATTGAAGATGTAGAGGATGATACTAATCCTAATGAACTTAAGCCAGAAATTGAGGAAGAGCATCTAATTCAAGAACTGCCACCACAACTTGAGTTGAGGAAATCTACAAAGGACCGACAACCTTCAAGAAAGTATCCTCCTAATGAATTTGTGTTGATTTTCGATCAAGGGGAGCCCGAGAACTACCAAGAAACAATTGAGCATGCAAAGAAAGATGATTAGAAAAAGGCCATGGAAAAGGAGATGAATTCCTTACTTGAAAATCACCTTTATGATTTAATGAAGTTGCCTGAGGAGAGGAAAATTTCTAAAAAATAAGTGAGTTTTCAAATTGAAGAATGATAACAAGAATCTGAGATACAAAGCACGTCTTGTTGTGAAAGGCTTTGGGCAAAAGAAAGGTATTGACTTTGATGAGATTTTCTCGCCAGTTATGAAGATGTCTTCTATTCGGGTTGTACTTGGCATGGTTGCAAGTATGAACCTTGAAGTTGAGCAACTTGATGTGAAGACCGCATTTCTTCATGGTAATCTTGAAGAAGAAATTTGCATGGAGCAACCAGAAGGTTTTGTGGAGAAAGGGAAAAAGAAATTTGTTTGCAAATTGAAGAATAGTTTGTATGGCTTTAAGCAAGCCTCGCGACAATGGTACAAAAAATTTGACTCTTTCATGATGAATAATGGTTTTTTTTAATACCACTTCAAACCATTGTATGTTTGTGAAAAAAATTTTGGATGGTAAATTTATTATTCTTTTACTTTATGTTGATGACATGTTAATTGTGGGTCAAGATTACACTATGATTAACAGGTTGAAATTGGAGTTAAGCAAGTCCTTTGCTATGAAAGATTTGGTGCCAGCAAAACAAACATTTGGTATGAAAATTATTTGTGATTGGAAAAAGTGGCTGATTTGGTTGTCTCAAGAAAGTTACGTTGAAAAAGTCTTTGAGAGGTTCAACATGGATAAAGCAAAATCGGTTGGTTGTCCACTTGCGGGTCACCTCAAGCTTAGTTCGAATCAATGTCCTACAAGTGAGAAAGACAAGGAAGAGATGCAGAAAATTCCTTATGCTTCAATGGTTGGTTCTTTGATGTACACCATGGTTTGTACAAGGCCGGATATTGCCCATGCCGTTGGTGTGGTGAGTCGGTTTCTCTCTAATCTGGGTAAAAAATATTGGATAGCGGTAAAATGGATTCTCAAATATCTTTGAGAGATTTGAAGGTGTGTTTGTGTTTTGGGGATGGTAAGCGGATGCTTGATGGGTCCACAGATTCTGACATGGTCAGTGATGTTCATTCTAGGAAATCTACTTCGGGGTATTTAATGACTTTTGTAGGGAGAGTTATGGCATAGCAATCTAAATTATAAAAATGTGTTACTCTCTCAACTACTGAAGCTGAATTTATTGCCATTACGAAAGCTTGCAAGGAAAAGTTATGGTTGAAGAGATTTTTGCAAGAATTGGGTTTGAAGCAAAAATGATATGTGCTTTATTGTGATAGCCAAAGTGCTATTCGTCTGAGTAAAAATTCTACTTTTTATTCGAGATCGAAACACATTGATGTGAGATACCATTGGATTCGTGATGTATTAGATTCAAAATTGTTACAACTTGAAAAGGTTCACACGGATGATAATATTTCGAATATGTTGACTAAGACTTTGTCGAGGGACAAACATTTAAAGTATCGAACTTTGGCAGGTATGGTTGATGTCTCCACCTAAGTCGGTAGGGGAAGAATTGTTGGGTATACCTGCTTATTGGAGTATGGGACCCAATTTGTTTATTAAAAGAGTTTAATTTGGTTTGGTGTTGGTTATATTATATTTTTAATACATTATATCTAACTTTTGGATGCCCAATTCAGTTTAGTAACAGCTAGGGTTTTGATAATAAAACCCAAGAATCAATAATATCTATATATATTGTTCCGATAGAGTGTGGCTGCTATAGAAACAATATTCAAATCAATTCGGTGGGGTTTGTTGTGAAACAGCAGTTTGTTTGATATAAATTCAATTCGGTGCATTGTGTTTCTTGGTTTTGACTCTACTTTGAAGTTGATTTGGTTCGTTATTTTGGATTTTCTTCAACTCTGATTTCGAAGACTTTTGTTCATCTATTTGGTGAGGTCTTTCCTCTTGTTTATTTGTGATTATTTGGAATTCACCTAAGGGTGGTTTGTGAGACCATTCGTGTCTCGTTTGTAATCGTTTGAAAACCTATTGGTTGATAGTGGAATCAGATTTCGATCCCGTGGACGTACCTCACATTAAGGGAACCACGTAAAAATTCTTGTGTTGTTATTAATAAATTTTTCCGCATTAGTTTTTATTCTCATTGATTGACTTACTTGTGGAAAATCATATATTTTCCCTAACAATTTTTGCCTAAGGTTGGTCTTTTTTCCATAATTTTAGTAGGTTGTCACTAAAATTATTTTCTAACATTTACTTAATACTATCTAAACTTGGAATATCTTTTCTTTGTTTTCCTTATTTACCTTGATAGTGATTTGCGATATTAGTGATCCATTGTTCATCTTCTTCTTCACTATCAGTTATAGTGCTATTTTCACTACTAATTTCATCTTCAAATAGTTGTTGCCAATCTTTTTTTTTTCATTTTCTTTTTCTTTTTTTATCTTCATTAATTGTTTTAAGATCACCACACTGGGCTGTGTAGAGAAGTTCAACTTGTGTTCATAAATTTGGTTTTGTAATTTTAACATGGTTAAAATCAAATTTACATTTGAAATGCAAATTTTAGCAATGAAATTTCATACATTTGAGAGAAGTATATAATTCATCTTGAAGAAAAGGTCTATTTTCTTTTTATTTTAAAAATGTATTGTCAACTAAAAAATCTCCATCTAAAAATGAAAATTGAATTATTCTGTCCATTATAAATTCTTTTTGATTAAGAATAATAGGAACATAATAACTTTCATATTCCATAGTTACCGATTGACCGTTTGCCAATTTTAATACAATTGGATTTTCAGCTAAAACCTATTTGTCTGGAGGTAATACTCCAAGTTTTGCCAAACTATATAAAGCACCAGTGTCAACTAATGCATCAGTAGTGTGCGAAAGATAGCCTAGAAAGTTAAATAACATATGAATTTGTATGGCTAACTTCAATAGTTTTTTCAAAAAATTCATGAGATTTTTTACTCATATCTTCATTTAGTTTTTGGATTATTTCTTCTACTTTTTGGAGTTCCTCTCCAAATAATCCTCGTTCCTTTAATTTCACATTTAAAGTGATGGAGAAATTATCGAGAGAAACCATGTTTAGCTTTTGGTGTTCTTTGATCGATAAATTTGATGAAAATTTGTTAGTAATAGGGATACTTATTGTTTTGTATCCTATTATTTCTTCATCTGAACTTTCTTGTACACAATATTCTTGTGCACTAAATTCTTCAATGATAGCATTATCTTTGTTTTTTGTTCTTTCTAAGTCACTTGTAGAATTAGATGTAGTAAAAAGAATTGATTTTCGTCTAAGTTCATCTAGATAAACAACACCTTTGTCTTCTCAAATTGTTAAATTTTTGAGATTTTTTTGATCTGAAGTTTCTCTAAGAACCCATTTCTTAGACCATGATAATTGTTTTATATTAACCTTTTTGAATTGAAATTTTCAAGTGTGAGCACTCATTTTTTCAAATAGCTCTACTTTAGGTACAAGTATAGTAAGAGGATTAATTGTATTAACCACTTTATACATAAGCATGTAAATAATAGCAATATTTTTGTTTCTTGTATCAAAGTCTTGCATACCTTGAGTTTTTATTTTCAATCATAATACTCGATTAAGATTAAGATCTTCCAATGCCAACAAATAATTTAGTTTGACAGTGAACCAAAGTCCATTATACAAATAACTTTGAACTCTTCCAATTAAGGAATTTTCAAAGTTATGCCATCTATTATCCATGACACATATTAACACAGGAATGTCTTTTCCACTTGCAAATAAAAGGCATATACTAACTTGTATAAGTGCTAAATTAATATAATTATATTTTTTCATTACAATATTATTTGATTTTATTCATATCAAACAATGGTATATGTACAAATGTTCCTTCTCTATTAGCAATTGAAGTTCTTTCTTCAAAAATTTGTACATTCAGTTTATTTCGAGATTTGAAGATTGAATTTTTTTTAATTGCAATTTTCGGCATTTTTCAATCGTTTACAGAAAATTTTGGTTCTTCAATTTCAAATGATTAACGTTCTCCTTTCTTGGGAATGATCCTTTTATTCTCATTATCTGAATCCATTTTCATCATAAAAATAATTTTAGTTAAAGCATCCTCTAAGCTTTGTTCATTGTTTTCATCAGAACTAGATTCTGATTTTGATTCATATTTTGACATGAATTCTTCTACTTAATTGCCAAATTCTATTTCGTATCCCTATATTGGTTTATACTTTTCTTCAGAAAATAATATTTATTTAACTTGTTGTTTCATTTGTTTGTTAGGACATTTTTTTCGCGAAATGTCCTTTTTCTCCACAAAGCCAACGTTTGTATTCTTCAAGAGATTTTCCTTTTAGACATGGAGGCTTTTTATCTTTTGTGAACTTATTAGAATTTTTTTTTTTTAATATATCTACCCCAAGGTTTTGGTTTTTCTTTATAAGAATTAAATTTTCTTTTCTGAATTTTTTTTTTTTTTATTTTTTCACAAATTTCTTCTTCTTAACCATTTTTTTTTTTTTTACTATACCTTCTATTTTTTAAAATAAGCTATAATCCATATATATTTTTCATATCTTTTATAGCTTGTCATTCTGCACAATATTTCTTTATAACTTTTCGTACAAAAGCTATTCGTCCACCTAAAGAATCACAAATTTGATTATTTTCCAATAGCCTTTCAAACTCTTTGTGAGATAGTTCATTCTATGGTTTGGAAATTTTGGCTATAAATTATTTTTACCAATGAATAGTATCATTTAGGTCTAGTTTATAGAACTATTTTTTATATTCACAAGCATAATTTTCAAAATAACGCATATCATGTATTTGTATCTTAGTTAGATTTGTAAATGCTATTTTTTCTTGAATTCCCAATTGGCTAAGGGTTGTTCCACAAAATTCTCATTTATCTACCATAAATATGATACTCTCTTCAGCAGTAGTTAAACCTAACCACTAAACACTTATGCTATCAATATTTGATAGTGTATCCCAAATTTTTGCAGCTTGACCTCCCAGAGCGGCTTTTACAAAAGCATTTAGGCCACTGGTGCCTATAGCTTGTCCAGCTACACCAATTCTTATTACTGGAGCCCAATTATCTATAATCTCTTCTATGTTAGTTACACAGTCAAGCTCAAAATATATTCCATATCTATTAACAGGCTCATTTTTTGCATCTTTAGGAATAAAGTCATATTTTATATGAGTTTTTAATGGTCCTCTTTCTCCTAATTTTATTTCTTTCTTAGAAAATTTTTCTTCTTTATCTCTGAAGGTATTCATAAAATCAGGATTTCCCAAAAACCCAAAACTTCCAAGTGCTTTGTTTATTTCAAATATTTCAGCTTTTATTTCTGATGATAGTGCGGTTCTTTTAACTCCGTTGGATCAATAGAATCGCTTATAAGTTTTTTAAGTGATTTTTCTTTTTCATAATTATCCATATATAGATTCAAATATTTTTGAATATCTTCTGAGAATATTCCTTCTATAGGATTTTTTGGTGTGCATGTACCACTACCATCCTGATCTTTTTCATCTTTTGCAGTTTATTCAATAACCTAAATCTTTTCATAAAATTTTCTTTTTTATTTTTAAGAGAGGTTTCTTTTATTTCTCTTAACTCTTTAGATATTTCAATAATCATGATATTTTGATTTCTGCAAATATTTAGGCCAAGTTTAAGGATTTGTAAAAAAGTCAAAAAATCAAAAAGTTACTCAAAAAGTTAAAAAGTTAACACTATTCACCAAAGTCAACAATTACGGCTGCACAATTCCTAATTCGAATTTTTCATCAAGTTTTTTATAAAATCATCTTTTGAAAAATATTTTTTTTTTTTGATCAGCAAAGAAAAATTTCATTTAACAGCATGAAATTAAAGGTACAGGAAGATGACATGCATCGAGAGAGATTCGGAAGTATAAAAATACCCCTACTACTGCTACTCGCACCCATACAACCAACCCCTAAGCCTCTCGATTTTTTAAACAACCAAGTTAAGAAGAATTTAACTGAAAAATTAAACTAAATGAATCCCCACATAATCATCACACCAAAACCCCCAAAACAAACTAAACAGAAACTAAACAACACTCCAGCAGCCCCAACCACCCAAAACAAAATCTAGTCTAATCTAGTCAACCCACCAAATCAAAGCAGCAGACCACGCCTCTGCCAAGACCCACTCCACCTGCTGCTACAACTCCCAAAGCCCCACGCCTCAGTTGCTAGCTCACGCTACCCCTAGGCTGCTGCAACTGCCATCTCCCCATGCCCACACCGGCCGAGAATACTCCAAAGCCACCACCGGTAAAGCTCCATGCTTCAACACCCCTACTGCAGCACAAGAAAACTCCAAGCTGCGGCAATTCCGCTGCTGAAGACAGAGCTACACCCACTGCCAGGAAGACTCCAAGCTTCAACACCCACTGCCGATGACACCACACCCATAGATCACCACCCCCTGCTGAAAACACAACACCCACTGCCACCACACCTACATAACATCTCCCATCAGGTCACCAAACAAATGAAAGAAGATCACCCCTCAAACTCTTGCACGAAGTGGAGCATTCGAGTGACAACCGGACAGAACAGGACGACCCCTCAACCTCTGAACCAGAATGCACCCCTCAAGCTCCAACTCGCTAAAAGCGCACGAATGAAATATCTGAACGACTGAGGACAAACCTGGACAGCCCCCGAAGAAGACCCTGTACAGCAAAGAAAGACACACCTAGGTGGAGAAAATGGGGGACTCAAGTTTATTGAACGAAAAAACTAACAGGCAAATCGAAAACGAGCTAGGCCAGCTGACCGCCATAGCCAAAGGCGGCGGCCAGCCTGCCAAAAAAGAGGCCGGGGAAGGAGGTTTTTAGACCCTACATTTGATTTCTAGACTCTAATATCAAGATTAAGGGTCTCACAATGTCTTACAAGTGAAAATTAAATTTTAAAAAATTATACTTACTTAAAAACTTAACTCTAAAATTATACTACCGTTTAGGGCCACTTTGTGATTTATGAAACTTGAAGTGAGTGGAAAGATGAATTGAATTGTTTGGTGAGTGGAAAGGTGAGATGAATAATTAGGTGGAATTAGTGCTCTTTTTAGGGATGAAAAATTGGTGGTATCAATCTTTATTCATGCGAATTATAATTAACTTGGGTTTAAAACGTGAATTTCCAACAAAAATTCTGCTAACTTAGTCAGCTACAATCTGTCTTTTGCATCACCTTTCTCGGCCATCAACCCTAAAAATTCTCTGTGAGAAGTAACGGCAAAAGATGAAAATTTTAACTAAGATTTTGACTTAGTAAAATCATCTTTAGATCACTACCTAAATTTTTTACACATGTAATCTCTTGCATGCGAATAGTTCTCATGAGTCCAAACTGAGGACAGTTTATATATATATATTTATACACTAAAGACAGTTTGAGAGTATTCCTTTGTTCTGTACAATCATGGCAAACCTTGCTGCTCATCATCCAGCAGAAGTAGTTGCAGTGACAGTGACAGAAGAGAAGAGTCAGCTCAAACAAGAAGACAATGGAACTAAACAGATGGGTAATCAAAAAGGGATTCAAATCAAATTTGTAATCCTTCCATTAACCATACTCTCTTTCCTTCTCTCTCTCCCAGTTCTGTTCTCATTCATATGGCTTCTTTACATTAAACAATATGACTGCGAAGATCTGTTGAAGCTTCCAAAGCTACAAATCGGTATTGTCATTGGATTGATCGCCGTGTTCTTGGTTAGCAACATTGTTGTGTACATGAGAGCTAAGGTTCCGGTCCCCGGACTTCTGTTAGTTATGGTGCCACTGATCATGATGCTCACTGTGGGACTTGGCCTTGTTGGAGCTTACAATATGGAAAGTCGAACAGTACCCGGTTCATCGGTTTGGCTTAAATCGAAAGTTCATAATGAAATCAATTGGTATAATATCAAATCTTGCTTGTATCATTCAAAAACATGTGAGGATTTGGTGTCTAGATCACGTAAGCTCAAGGCTGATGTCTACACTACTAGTAAATTGTCCTACATAGAGGTAACACTGGATTTTTTAACTGATAATCTTTTTCTCTTGTACAAGTTTGTTACTTTATATTCATTTTATTTACTTGTGTTCTTGATTCATTTCACAAGATTAAGATCTTTTGTGGCTGTTTTGGGTGGCTGTGTGCCTGTTTGTTTTGCAGTTTGTTTCTTTGTTTTGATTTGTTTGTATTTTGGTTGGTTCCTCACCAACTTTTAGTGTTATGCTAGCAGATAATTGAACTTGCTCTAAGGTGCATAGTTCTAAATCGCGGTATCGACTGACGTAACGGTATCGATCGCGGAGTATCGGTATCGGTAGTATCGGCCGGTACGTATTGGGAATCGGGTCGCAACCGTGAAATTTTAAAAATCATTAGCAATCCCTCTAAAACTAAATTTTATACATTTTTTTTTGACTCTTTTAACTTTAATTTGTTACATTTTAATCAAAATTTCGTTATGTAAGAACATTTTTGACTCATTTTCAACTAAATGATATGTACTTATTTTTTGCATATGTTAAACTTTTAATAAAAAAAAATTGATTTGAATATTTATTTTTTCTTGTACTGAGAAAAAAATAAATAAATATATATATATATATATATATATATATATATTAATATAAATAGAGGTATAGGTGTATAAATCCAACAGTGCATCAGCACCTTCAGGTGAATATAAATAGACTTATAGGTGTATAATAGACCGTCTATTGGAATTCACGGATTTCCTCAAATCCAACGGTGCTGATGCAAACCGTATTCTCCTCAAACACATACTCTCCTTCAACTAATGCAGACCCCTCCTCTCCTCTTCAGCACCTTGAGAATACTGTCTGCATCAGCACCTTCAGGTGAATTTCGGAAGTGACTTTTCCAAACCCAGGCACCTTCAGCTTTAGATCGACGGAAAAAAAAAGAAAAAAAAAACCAGAAACAGAGCACATCAAAAAGAAAACAGGTGAAATAGAGACCGTATCAGATTGTATCGGCGCATATCGGCCCATATATCGGATTCACGCCGCTACGTACCGAGACTTAGATGCTACGGCTGTGAATTTCATTCTCACCGGTATACCGGTGAGTATCCGAATCGGAGGTATGATTTTCCGGTACGAATCGGCCGGTACGTACCGTACAGGCCGATATTTAGAACTATGCTAAGGTGTCAACCTAATTGGCATTGTTTAGTTTTGCAGTGATACTTTGTGAGCTTGTCTTTATTTATTGACATATCTCTCAGTAATCTTTGTACAATTGAATTTAATCAATAAAGTTTCTCTTCTTTGCTGATCAAAAGTAATATCAAAACCTTTTTAAGATTAAGATTGTTTGTGAAATGCTTTACTTCAAAAAAAAAAAATTAAAAATGCCATGCATCTGAAATTTTACCTAGAAAAGTGTCTAAATTTCAGTGTATGTGAGTTACATCTACAATAAATTTGGTCCATAAATTTGAAATTCTAAATAATTTTCTAGATAAAAATTCTAACTATGTATCATTATTGTTATTTTTAATGAGTTTTCTCTAAGAAAAATAAAAATTACAAATTATAGTTAGTGGCTATTGGAATTAGTTCCTCTTGTTTTGGCTTTAAATACTTGCATTAATTTTACCTAGGTAGTTAATATATATATATATATATATTGATATGAGCTGAATTTGAACGAAAACAATAAAATTTTATCTTATCATTTCATTCCCAAGTTGTAAGTTTTTACTGCTTTTTCTTTCATATATATGATCATTTTCTGTGGGCACTATTTTATCATATGCAATGTAAGTGACATATGATCATAATGTGTATCTTAACATGTTTATCAACTATATATGTTTATCTGTGGGAAAATTAATCAACTTTTATAAATTGCTAATTATTATTAATTTTTTGTTTTTTTTTTTTGTTTTGGCTTTGTGTTGGCAAATTTTTTTAAGGCCGGTTGTTGCAGACCACCAGTTAGTTGTAACATGGAATACATAAATGCCACCTATTGGAGGAAGGAAGAAGAAGAAGAAGAATTGTTATTAGATAGCTCGATTCCATACAACAGAGATTGTGATTTGTGGACGAACAAAGAGAACGTACTATGTTACAATTGCAATGCTTGTAGAGAAGGATTTCTAAAAACATTGCAAGGAAAATGGTGGAAACTTGGGATGTTCCTCGTCGTGATGTCATTTTTACTCATTCTTTCACATCTCCTCCTCTTTGTCATCACAATGTGGGAGCAGCATGGATGATGGAAATCTAGAAATTTAAGATAGGTCTCATTTTGATTTTTTTTTTAGCTATTTTTAACCTTTCTTTGATCTTCAGAGACTCAATGTGTTCTATAAATAATTTTTGTTCACCCTATATTTTTTAATTAGGGTAGTTACTAAGCTAAAGCTCCATATTTTTGTAACGGCCATATGGCATACCTCTTCCTTTGAATTATCAATTGATAAGAGGTAAATCTATGAGAATTTTTCTCAAAGATTTGAAGATAAATTATTGGTTTATTGTGGTAGTGACTCTTCTAAAATTAGTTTAAGCTAATATAAACAACATTATTATGTCTTGAAATATATGAGGGAAAAAATATACACCTCAAGTCATCCAAAATGAGTAATAGTAATTTCCAATTTTTTGTTGCTTGGTTATGATTGGTCATTTTTTAATAAAAAATAAAGAACTAAACAAAACAATAATTTAGTAGAACGGGGGGTTGTTCAGGTATCGTACCACGAGAATGTTGGACTAAATTGCATCAATTCAATTTGTAATTTCTAAATTAATCGGAAGAAGAGAGGATGATTAATTTTTACTAATGAGAATTTAAATTAAAACTAAATTAATTGCAAATAAAAAGAGTTGTTCCGAATTTGGAGAGAGATTTAGGATCTCGAATCTACTACTAATCGCATATCACGTAATTTAAATACTCAATTCTAGTAAATCAATGGACCAGATAATAATGATATATCTTAGCTACAAGCCTTGATAACATCACCACGAGGATGAGTATGTTCAAAATGTAAGCACAAATCATCTTTGGTCGGCACGAATCATCCACACTAAATTAGGGTTGTTGCACGATTCGTCTCCCCAAAACATGACTCGTCTCACGGTTTATATATACAAGAAAGTAAAACAATTGTATGACCATGCATTCTCAATCACAAAAATCGAACACATAAATCGAATGAAAAGATTGTTTTGAATAAAATATCTAAAAACGATCATACAGCGATTATCCAATCTCAAGGAAAAATTAGAATTAAAATACAAAATTGCATGATACTTGATTAGAATTTTATCTCAATTCTAAGAAAAAAGTTTAGCCGCTCATGGAGAGGTTGAATATTTCGAAGGTTGAGGAGAACACCGTGAATTGATGATTGTTCTTCTTCTCTAACTTTTAGCCGTCTTCTCTAGGGTTTCGGATCCCAAAACAAGTGCCCAAAATCTCTTTTTATCACCTCCAACCAATTCTACGTTAAAATGTGCACAAGCAAAACGAGACAAATCTGCTTGTGTGGTTTAAATATTCCACTCGAGCAAATCAACTTAGAGGCGGATCTTGGTTCAGGGAAATCCGCTTGTGCGGATTATAAATTTCACTCGAGCGGATATACTCAATTACGGATTTTCATTCTTTTTTACCTCTTTTTGCGATCTTTTCGTCTCTAGGGTGATATTAGCCTGAAGAGGAATAAAAACACTTTATTTTATCAAATATTATAAGCTCAAAAACGAAAAGCATAAATTAGAGAGGTTAAAAGTGTAACATTTCAGCTTAGGTCAAGTTCCGTTATAAATTAACTGCGAGAAGAATTTATTGATATTTTCAACTTTTGATAAGGAATTTTATTAGTTCTTCACCTAAATTGTCATTGAAATGCTCTATAACCCTCTTTTCCCTTTTGTTGTATATATGTTGTTTGCAAAGACAAGAAATTAACCAGTTCAAAGATGCTCTTAAAGAAAATGACAAGCGAAATAATATGAAATAGGATATTCATAAGAAAATTTATTAAGAACCTTAAAAATTGAATACTTTCATGTTGAATACTACACAATTTCAATAAAACATACTAGAGGAATTATTAGTTATTGTTGGAAATGAGAATTTTTTTATTATCGGAAAAAGAGAAAATTTATTGATGATCATAGTATAAACAGTACAACAAAATCATTAATAAAAGGCTAAGACGTATAGCATGGAAGCTTGAAAAATGAGATTTAATAGCAGAAAATCCGCTTAATCGGTTTCTTATATTTTAAGTGATCTGTGTACATGAAAGTTTTATTTAACTTGTTGATGTATTTAACTTGTTTCATTGTACTTGTTTGTTCATCAATAAAGTTTTATTTTGCCGATCAAAATAAAAAAAAAGTGATCTGTGTACATACACACTAATGATACACTATTATTCCGTATCGTTGTGGAAGAAGATTAAAAAAAAAATCCTCTACTTTCATAATGATAGAAATTTTGAGAAACGTTAATGCTTTCACAACATTTTTTAGGAGTTTTTAACAAGTTTGTTTATATTATTCTAAAATTTTGAAAGGACAAAAAAAAAAATCATAGAATTTCTCTAAACTTCATGGGAGTTGTCTTTATTCCTCAAAAAAGTTTCCGTCGAAATGGGTTTCTCCTCTCAAAAAAAAAAAACAAACAAACAAACAAAACATTCCTAGTTAACTAAGGTTGGCTAAATGAATCAAGTGGCACCCCCTAACTGAATCGTGTTCAAAATTTCAAAATGAAGAGCTCAGCAAAAGAAATGGGCAACCCAAAATGAATTTGCAAGACAATAGTGTCTACAAGCAGCGTTTAAGGCATACGTTTTTTTCTTTTTTCTTTTTTTTTTTTTTGGGGGGGGGGGGGGAGGGGAGGGGTGTGTGTGTCACAAGTTCAATAACTCTCTCATTAACGAAGCATTGGCGTTACATTTTCAGCAGAAAAAAGAACTGATTTCATGACCCCATTTGATGACTCAATTACTCAATTTCCAATCGGGGTTGTTTGTGGAGTTTCTACATATTTTAATAGATGTCACATTTGTTTGTGGAATCCTAATTAAGTTACTTGGTGAAGCACTTAATTGGGTTCAACCCATCATTCTTTCGATCCCCATGAATGGAAAATTTACTGTTGAAATTTCCGCTGCTTCTTCCAATTTTATATCACTACAACATATAAGAGTTTTAGAAACTAAATATTTTGATCTCTAAAAGTGAAAATTTTATTGCAAAAGACATTTAGGAACCAATTTTCATCGTTACGAGGATAGTCGCTGAAAGGTGGTCTCGAAAGTCAATCACAAGGCATTTAGCGACAAAATTTTGAAAATGTCACTAATAAATAGATTTTTATCGACGAAATAATTTGGTGTCAAAAAATTGGTCCCAAAAAGATAATAATATAATGACTGTCTAATTTTTGTTGCTAAAAATATAATGACACTTTTCATAACAAAATTATTTGGTCCCTAAAAAATAATCTTGTCCCTAAATTTTAGTTTCTAAAACCTTAATTTTTTGTAATGTGTGGATGATGAAGTCATCAAAATGCATCTAATCAAAATATTATGAATAACTTACAAGGAGGAATTGCATGTACAGACACTTTTGAGAATATGTAGTTTTTTTGTTAGATAAACGAAAGTTCGTTCTTAGTATTTTTCACTAAAATTTTATTTGGATCTTGGACTTGTTAAAAGAAAGAAAATAAGAAAAGAAATAGAATTATTTATACATATTCAAATAAAAGAATAATTTTTCATGACAAATATATACATATATTCATTTTCTTAACCTTACAAATAAAATAAAGTGGGAGAGAGAGAAATAATTAGTGTCTACTTCATTTTCTTTTCTTATCATTTTTGTTTGAGTAATGTTAGAATCCTAAAAATTCTATCAAAAATTTTATCAAATGTATCGTATGGGTGTCATGTGAGACATTTGATAAAATTTTTGATAGAATTTTTAAGATTTCTAACATTTTTACTTTTGTTTTTGTTTTAATCGAAAGTGGTCAAAGTCATAAAAATAAATTTGAAACTTGCAAATTTTAAATTTTAGTTATTTATTGATTTATTTTGGTTAAAGGTTGGATCAAATGTCAAATCTCCTAATAAAAACCAAAAATAAACAAAACAAAAAGCCGAAAAATGTAGTGTAGTGATACCATAAAATAGAGTCGTGACATTATCTTCATCTTCGTTTAAAAATATTGCACACATTTCTTGGCATCACTTGATCAATGTACACAGAAAAATATATATACATGAAAATTAAGCTAAAAAAAGGCTTGAGAACCAGGCCCGGCCCGGCCCAGTCCTGAGATTTTTAAAGTTCAAAATCAATAATTAATTATTAAATTTTTGGGGTCCTTTAATTTTTTTTTCATTGAATGAAAAAACAAATTTGAAGGTAAAAGACAAAAATATTTGTGATAAAATCACAAAAAATACTTAGCATTACATTACAATAACTAATAAGTGTTGTTAGATCCTTGCTCTTTTTGCATTTTTAGAAGCAAATAAATCAATCATACTTGCATAATCTGATTTTTTTACAAAATCATTTTCAATGGATAACAATGCTAATTATTTTTTATGGTCCTTTCAAATTTTTAATGGGTAAATTTATTTTAAGTTAATTTGGGCATTCCTTAATTTTTTTTTTGGATTTAATACATACAATATATAATACTAAACTATACTAGTAGGGGACCCTTTTTTTGAGTCTATTTTCAATGGATAACAATATTAATTTTTTTGAATGAGCCTTTCAATTTTTTAATGGGTCAATTTATTTTAAGTTAATTTAGGTCTTTTTTAATGTTTTTTGGACTTAAAACATACCTAATATATCACACTAAATTATAATAGGAGGGGCCCTTTTTTTGATCCATTTTGATAAGCTTTAGGCCATGGCCTAATAGACCTATGCCCAGGGCTGGCCCTGTTGAGAACATATCATTTTAGTAACTTTTTAACTTTTTACAAAAAGATGTGTAAAAAAATAAATAGAGAGATATGACAGCTTATAGTGATTTTTTAATTTTTTTGATTAAAACAGAAAATTGGCAAACGAAGCCAAAGTCCGAAGTGATTTTTACTAGGGATGATGTTCAATACTCCTTTAGAACTCGTGAAAGAATCATGGATTATTGATTTTGTACTCACTGATATGACTAATCCTAAAAAAGACTAGGGTACAACATGAGAGTGCTTGATCCATCAATTGATATCACAGTAGGATGCTTGATCCATCAATTGATATCACAGTAGGGCGCTGTTTGGCAACATGAGATTTAGGCTATTATAGCCTAAAACTGAAAATCAACCCAAAAGCCTAACTGTAGCAAACTTTTTCTTGATTTTCCAAAAAAAAAAAAAATATGACTGTTGGTCGGCTGCTGCAGCAGTGCAGCCTACACTGCCACCAACAGTGTAGGCTGTAGGTTTGCTAAATTACATTATTACCCCTATTCCTCAATTTTTAAAAAAAAATGAAGTGAAGAGTAAATTTGTAATTTCAATTTAAACATCATTTCAAACACATTTTCCAATACAACAATCAACCTAAAAATTTAACTCAACTTCCCAAACACAAAACTAAAATAACCTATTAAAATAGCCAAAAAGCCTACTAAAATAACCACTTCCCAAACGAGGCCTAAGTCACAGATTCAACTGTCTTAAAAAAGCATGGACTGCTTGAGAGAAGGTGTTTCACTCGTAAAAGATGAGAGAGAAAGGACTAACTGAAGTCACCATGATCGCGAATGCATTAAACACTTTCTTTAAAGGGCAACTCCTCCATTGGTTTTGTTTGGGAAGAATCCCGATTTTCTTTTTACGGCCCGCCAATTCCTGAAAAATAAGGGGGACTGTTGGCCTAGGTTTGGGTCAGCATTTGGCCATGGCTAAGGCCTGAGTTGATCCAAGTCACTCAACCATGGCGCTGGCTACTGTACCATTCCAGGAAATAAAACTGCACCACTGACAGTTATAACTTTTGATACAGCGGGAGAGCGTTTGATCCAACACCATCCATTGAATTGTCTCAAGGCCAACTCGAACAACTTACTCTAATTAAAGGGTAAGGTCAACGAACACATCAAACACACAATACATAACAAGTTCATCATGATCCATGTAAGTTTTGTCACTCTGTTGACAATAATAGAAGATAACCCGACCCTCCAATATCATTCCCGTTCCCATAATTTTTTCCCCTAGACATCTACAATTGTCTGAAGACATATACTGCAGAGCAATAGGTCACTAAACATCTTGAACACCCTACATATCCCAAATTCTGCAAAATATGAGAACCGTTGGAAGTCAGATAAAAAGCTGATCATACTATTGTAAAACTCTCAGTAAATGGCGATTACTGAATATGTATACTCCTAAATTGCTCAATCAAATAGAGATGACTAAAACACTTAATCCAACAATTATCCTTCTACATAAATTTAGAGCATATCCTTTTTCAAACCATAAATTTTAAGCATTCTGTAGCTGATAAACATTAAACCATATGTGATAGTATTGAAAATTCACAATGGAAAATCATTGTTATTGAAAACGGTTCTAATTAT
This sequence comes from Camellia sinensis, assembly GCF_004153795.1. NCBI lineage: Eukaryota > Viridiplantae > Streptophyta > Magnoliopsida > Ericales > Theaceae > Camellia > Camellia sinensis. Next base: position 24,409 of record NW_021026858.1, read on the forward strand.
AGATTTAATGAAGCATAACCGGGCTAAACTATGCCTATTACACAACCAGCAAAGCTCGGTGAATGGAAGTTTATGGACAACCTCTAATGGCAGCTTATGAACATTCACCTCCGAGGATGCGGGGCATCATACACACCTCCCCACGCAGAAGGGCCACCAGCAGTAGGAACAGGTGCACGGCCAGCATCACCAGGACCAGCTGCATAGGGAATCATTCCCTCTCCTGCCACCCCAACACCCATATGACCATGAGGTCTTCCATAGCTATCAACATAGGCACCACCACCGTGCACAGGAGGTGGATATATAGGATCTGGATGCATGTAGGGACCACCATAAGGGTTTGGTGCTGCATATCCAGCACACTATTATTAGTAAAAGTGAAAGGAAAATTTGTTGATCTCAAGAAATATGCAAGAAATTGTTGATCTCAAGAAATATGCAAGAAAACTTACCACGTGCTCTCTTCTCAGCATTCAACACCTCAGCACGCAACTTTTCCACTTCTCTTGCCATACCCATCATGTTTTTCTCCATAGCTTGCATTTGCTCCACTTTCTCCATATTCAAACCTTTCTCATACTCGAAAGTAGTGCTTTTGGCCCAAACAACAAATGATAAATAATTTCAGAGACCAACGTATTACTGTTTCTTGATTAACCATAAATTATAAGAATGGTGTCAAAATTGGAAACCAATGCTTTGCCATCTCGATGACTTAGTTTCAGACTCACAAATATCCTTAGTTGGTGTCACGTATTAGATCCTATTTGTATGCAGAAGCAAATCAAGTCAACCAACCAACTTTCCAACCCCTGTGGTTACAAATTACAGCATGCTATGTCATGGAAAAGTCAGGACACTAACAATATCTTTCAACATTGTTATGCAACTGAAAGATACATTGAACATACCACTGTCTACTGCCTGAATTATTACGGACAGTGCGCCCCACTAGACAGCCCACTGGTTCAACAATACGAGGTGTAAGTCCCATTTTTCTTTGGTGGGGTAATGGGGTGGGGGCAGAAGGGGATTGTTGACAAGTTATCTAGTTTTTATTATCCAATTTCAGTACAATGACAACAGAAATTTAAACATTGCTACAATTTCAACACTTCAACCATGTCTAAGGGTATAATGGAAAAAGCACAGAAGAAGATGAACAATTTAATTCACTCACCGTAACCTCTGATGTTCTTGTCTGAGACTATCAAGTTCTGCATGCATTTCTGGTAGTTTTTTAAGATCAGCATGAGCCTTGTCCAATTCCTTGGTGGCCTGTTGAATTTGGACAGTCAGATCTTGTCTAGCTGTCACCAAGCTTTGTGCCTCCATGTGTGCCAGGTGCAGGTCCTTCTTGACACTCTCCCCATCTCTAATATCAACTTCCATTTTGGCAATCTTATCCAGTAAAACCCGTATCTGAATGTCAGCCTCTGTTTGGATGCTTCTTATATGTGCTCTGACTCTTTCCATTGTTCATCTGCTTTTGCAGATATTTTTATGCCAGCTGCGCTAGCGGGCATACACTTTGCTCCTCTCTATACACGTATATGGCAACAGCAAGATCTTGCCTCATGGCCACCTGAGTGGCAGCGAGTCTATGGTTCTCCCCGGCAAGTCGTTCCATTTCTGCCACCTGAACAGCCATTTTGTTCTCCAAATGCTCAGCAGGAGGAAGTGACTCCATGGGGTGATGACCAGCAGGGCCTAACCCAGGAAATGGACCGTGCCGCATCATCCCTGGGGCCTGGACCGACCGTCCTTCAAATGTTGATGGTATTTGTCTTCTTCCAGCCATTTGCCCAACAAGCCACTCAGACTAGAACGTTAACTAACTCGCAGAAGCAGGCTGCCAAGGTGCAGATAAATAAATAAATAGGCAATTGCAGCTACGAAATATTTAATTATATATATAGTATATCACCATTACAACTACAAAAAGAAATATTTTTGTGACCAACTACTATTGAACAGTTTCTTAAGAGTGACAATGGGTGCTTGTTTGTAATCCAAACACAACATTCAATTCAAAGCTTATAAAGTCCAACTTCTCTGAAAAAGAAATGAGAAAATCGAAAACAAAATAATCAGTTGAACTTGAATAGAAAGTCTTTTAGAGAATGTACACAAAGTACTATGAGAAAATACACCATAGCACTAGTGACTGTTTTCCTGTTTGAATCAGATGCATGAGTTAACTGCAGATATAAGCTCTTGACAGCCAAGATACTCACATTCTTTTCTAATTCTACAATTTCAAAGTTGAAGGATGTCTTGCCACTGTTGTCCATGATATTATGCCCTCATCACTCAATTGCCCATGATATATACTCGTCCCTAAAAACACATCATAACTCTTTAGGACTCCATCAGTTGGTTTCTCTAAGTCAATAAAAACATGTGTATATCATTTATCTCCTCTCTAAATCTTGCTAACCATAGTAAAAACTTAATAACTATACAACAACATATGCTAATCATAAGAGAGACAATGCACCAAACGCCATACATATTAATCAATCATACCTGCAAATATCACACATAAAGTAAATTATTGAACTTCATAATAATAAAGTACCAAAACAATGATGATGGCAAGGAGCCACCAGAATTTTGGACTAAATATGATCGAAAATGGTTTAGTGTACTAGATCCACGCTTGCATGTAAACACACACACACACACACACACACACAAAATACTAAGTTGCCTTAGACAAGCTGGATTATCTAACCAAAATAACTAAGAGGAGAGAGAGAGAGAGAGAGGTTCCAGCTGCATGGGTCATCTGAGTTGCTGAATAGATTAATATCAAGCAGCTAAGACAATGTTTTGAAAAATTGATACGTGTCAACAAAGAATTAGAAACACCATGACTTTTTTAGAATAGGTCCAAGTCAAATAGCAATGATTCGAAGCACTTCTTTTTACACTATTTCTCGTCTGACCTGGTAACGATGACACAGTATTGCAATTGTTTATTCCAAAACACCAGCTTAAATCATGACTTGACATCTGCCTGACGTTAAAATAACTTAATTCATCTCACAATTAACTAAAAAGACAATAAAGTGAAAATGGGAGATAATAATATAAATCATTAACACTTTTTTTCAAAAGGATTCCATCAAGATGATAACTACAATTCTTTACTATGGCTTTATGTTTAGTAGCAACATTTTATTTAATAAAAAGGATCTATTATTGTGCTTCATATCGATATTGGAAACGCCATGTTAAATTGGTTCCACTCTCAGTTTCTCAATATGGCTGTGGAAACTGAAGATTAGAATTTAAAATGTTGTTTAAATAAGTTTTTAAACTCAAACCAGAAAGAAAAATAAGAAGGAAAGTTGAGAGAAAACTATTTGGACAGCCAAAAGTGGACAAAATACACAAATCCCAAAATCATGTGAACAATATGAACCTTCAGTTATGAATGTGGAGGCAAACAAAGTTAAATAATGTTATTTTCCTTTGCGAAGCACACAGTAATGCCACTTAAATAACTGCTGAAAACTAGGACATAGCACAACCTCCTACTTTTTCTCCTCTCCTGCATTTGCATACGACAAGAAATGTAGATGTAACCAGACAATTCAATCAAACGAAAATGTGACTACTAAAGATACAAACATCCACATAATCACATAACACAAATTTGCAAAAGAAATAAAATAGATTAGTATGATTATTACAACATATTCATTCACAGTCACATCTTTTTTAGGAAAATACTTATGGTGTCATGCTAGGAATATACTACATGTTTTTTGAGTCGTCGTGTATTGCTTCTTGGTGGAAAGTTTGTTGCTTTTTGCACGTCTACATGTAACCTTTTGGATCACGTTTTGTGCATCATCGTATATCCTTCTTTTTTGGTAATGAAATTGCTTACTTACCAATAAAAAATAACATATCAATCACTAGAGATCTACCTACAAGTGTGTCCATATTTCTTAGTCTTAAGTCAAGACAAGACTAAGAAGTATGGAAGAATCATAATAAATAGAATTTCCAAAGAAGCAAGCAGCAAATGTCACAACATATAAAGAATTGGGACACTGATATAACTTTAAATTCAATTAATCACAAAGTTTAGGCATAATAAAAAAAAAAGGATGAAAAAGATTTCCAAGTTCTCCTCAGGGTACAACTTCTTATTGATTTAATTAATGATTCTACAATGAGATATCAATCAAACAATATCAAGCGTTAATGGCATGAAATTTGTAAGAATAATATTTTTAACTACATCTTTAGATAAATAAGAAAGCAGTTTCATGGGTAAAAGGATGAGTAGCAACAATGAGCTTCTATTCTAACACCCCAATAATGCAATTAAATCTTCTTTGTTGATCTCCTGGATGCATTAAGTCATTATGCAACCGTCGTCATCCCATTTCTTCTCACTAGAGAAAGTTTAACAATCCAAAGTGAGTAGATAATTGTTTCTTAAATACGTATTGTAATTTCACCTATTTTTCTTCCATATTATTCATCACATCCTTTATATCCATTTAACATATTTTCCAGCATGCATTGAATGGAGTCCGAGCCCAATCTTTAATTTATTACAATGACCTCATTCACCAAAAACACAACAACTTATAACTCCTATTATTTAATATTCACCATCGTAAATTCTTATAAGCACTTTCTACACAATCACAAAGCTTCCAAAAGTATGTAGTTAGTACTTATTACAACTTATACACAAACAAAACACATAATGGAGTAATAGTTATGTCTATAGTTTCATTCAAAGAACCACTGTCTCATGCTCTTGATCATTAGCATGTCATTCAGATGAGGATGACGTCTACAAATTTCTTGTAAAGAACCACTATAATATCCACTCACAGAGCCACTGTCTCATGCCCTTTACCATGAACATGTCATCCAGATGATAATGAAGTACAAATATTTCTTGTAACTTGTAAAGGACTCAAGTATGAACACTGACACTTTAAAAAGACACATTGGGGACAGTGTGTTTACGTGTCAAATTTTTAATTTTTTTTTTTTTTTATTTTTCGCAAAACACCTTGGGAACACTTTATGAACACACCTGTCCTGTGTTAAGACATGCCTCAAGACACTTTTGGGTGGTTTTTTTTTTGTAATTTTAAGAATCTGATTGTGAAACAAAGAGGGAGTAAAGTGAAATTTTTTTTTTTTTTTTTAAATGCGTGCACATATTCATTGGTGTATCTTACATCCATACCCCTAAATTCATATTTATATACATAGCAAATAGAAATATTTTTTTTTTTCCCTATTCCCGCCATGTTCATGCCATAATTTTTTCAAAATCGTTGTGTCCTATGTCCATGTCCGTGCTTCTTAGGGACTCAACCTGCAAATAATTACTAAATCTAGTACTAACCAAACCAAGCCTTAATTGTAGCAAGCTTATCACATTTTCTATAATGGTGTATTAATCAATTTGATGAAGATTTTATGGGGAATATTCATCTACACGCTAGAGATTGGACATTATAATATTTTGAACAAATAAATTTGAAAAGTCACTCACTAGTTGGAAAAATTATTAAAAGTTAAAGGTATTTATACTGTAAAGTAATAGTTTAAACAAATTTGATGAAGAGAAATAAACTAGTCAAAAAAATTATAAATACACCGTAAATAGCAGCAAGTAGTTCAATTTGTACAACTTAGCATGGCCCCTCCAAGAAAAAAAATTTGGATCTGCTAATGCATGGATACGTACTTTCATGCACTACATAGAGTCTGACATAGCCCATAGCATTTTAAATAACTTACTTTTAGGGTATAGCATTAACTGCTTTAAAACAATAACATAAATGATAAATATCCAAAATCCATAAGTTTGTTAGATCTTTTCTAGATTCATCTTCGCGTTGATGGCCTACTCAAGTTGAAACCACAACGTGAATAAGTTAAATTAAATGTAATAGTCTAATTGCTTGACATTGACACGTACAAGTACCACATGCAACAGATACGAAAGACACTCAACGTCTCCGCCATAAATGTTCAAATAAGTAGCCTAATATAGATTTGTAGCCCAATGCTAATTAAGACAGTCCAATTGTGCAAGACCTAATTTCAGTAGTCATAAATTGGGGAATATTAGTTAAAAAGTGAGATCTTTCAGTCCCAATTTCTGAATACTCAAGTATCATCATCATCATCCCTCGACCACATTTCTCTTTTTGGTCTTCCATACAAATTTGCAACGAGCTTTGATATGCAAATTCATACAAATCACCATACAATCTATATAGTGATCTACTGAAGGAAACACACACACACAAGCACACACAAAAATCAAAATCAAAATCAAAACCAATTAATAAAAAACTAAAACTACATTTTATGTCACTGATCAGAATCAACAGCATTCACAAATAAAACACAACTGACAACAACTTCAGATAAAACCACATAAAATCCCTCATCGAAATAAAATCTACACAAATTCAATCGATCACCGTTCAAAGTACGAAGAAATCTACTCAAACAAACTCCAAGAATCAAAATTCGAGGTCACTGATAAGAATCGGCTAAAATCACCACGAAATTAACATCAAAAACTAGTTCAGGTAAATTTTATCAAAAACCCTCATCAAAACCAAAATAAACTCCAAGCAAGAACTGTAATTTATATACACATAGGGGTGTGAGCATATATATATATATATATAACAAGAACTTAAAAAAAAAATCCAATCCAATCCATTGATTTCAATCCAATCCATTTCTATGAAATCAAGAACAATGAAGATAAGGAGTTGTGAATGTGTTGAAAGTACTCACAGATAAGCGTTTGGACGAATAGAAAGAATGAATTTCGATTCTTTGTTGTAAAACTTGGGATAGAGCCACCGGTGTGTTTGGCGGCGGCGGACGGCGGTGGAGGAAGGAATGACCACCAGAAACGGGGAGGTTTTGGGGATGAAACTGAGCGAAAGCTATTACGCGAACCAAAACTTATACTGGAATATATATTTAGTAATTAGTGGCAGTGGCTACCGTTATTAATGATGTGATATTTTAATTTTGGAGTTATATATATTTTTTTTTAATGTATTAGTGTTATTAGTGGTGATGTTTTTAGTGGGATGAATCATTGTTATATATATATATATACACACTAGTTTAAGAAGCCTGTGCAAGGCCCGGAGACTATTACAGTATATTTAAATTTTATATTTTGATAATTTTTTTTAAAATAAAAATATTATTTTATAAAATTAAATAAAATAAATTATTATATATATAATAGAATTATATAGTATAGTATGTATTATTTTTTGATTTGTTATATAACTAATGACGTAAATTTCAATTTTATTATTATATCATTTTGGTTGAATTGATGAGTGTTTGACATTTTTTTCACATTTCTTAAAAAAAAAAAAAATTGTGATAAGTAACTTTTCTTAACAGATAAATATAAAACAAATATTAAGATAATTCTTTCATATAAAAAACTACAAAGATAATTCACTGAACTAATAAAGAAGCAACAAAAAATAGAAAAAAAAATTTAAGGTACCAAATATTAAGATTTTATAACTTAAAGAACACATTATATTTTCATAATATCTAATGTCTCTCAATATCAATCCAAAGAAAATTCGATCACCAGTGATGGCTGGCTGGCCACCAGTTTCTTTTACAGATATTTTGTGACAGCTATGCCAGCTGTTTGCAAAAATGCATGCATCTTCACCTACGTGTAGAGCTAGATATCCTTGTAGGAAATTCATTTTTTCTATATATAGGAGAACCCCCTCTCATGTTTAAAGGTTAGAAAATTTTGAGATCAAAATTTTTCCTCTCTCTCTCTATAATTCTCTCTCTTTAGCAAATTCATATACTTTTGCCTACAAATCCTTAACCTTTGCCTATACACCCTTAACCAAATCTTCTTATCTTTGAGCTGAGTTGTCTTTGAGCTTGGTTTGAGCTCTTGAGGGTATTGTTTGCTTGATTTTGTAGCTTGGACTTCATTTCCTCTTCAAGAGGTATAAGGCTTTGTTCCTTTACTTGCTTTTTCTACTATTGTACTTGTTATTTTCCAATTGATTTTGGGCTGTAAAACTTCTATTTTTTTGGGCTGAAACTTGGGTTATAAGGTCATTAAAGGTTGAGGGGTGATCCACCCTTCTTTGTACCTTATTTTGGACCCTTGCATCATTTTTTTCTAAACTTTTAAATACTGATTTTCAGAGCTTTTTCAGTGGTTAAAATCATATTTTGAGGTTCAAATTTTGAGGGGTTAGCCTCCCCTCCTTATGTCTTACTTACTAGCCTAGTTTGTGCCATGTTTTAGCATATTAATCTAGTTATTTTTAGCTCAATTTTAGGTTGTTTTAGAGCTTGTTTTAGACTGTTTTAGCACTATTTTGGGCTGTTAGTTGTATTTGAGCTTTGTTTTGCATGCTTGTAGTGTAATAGTCCTCATGAGTTTGGTGTAATTGAGCATCTCCAATGCACTAGGCATATAATACTTGTTAGTTAAAATGCCTAGTGTGATTCACTTTTTTCAATTCCAATGCACTAGGCATATGATTAGGCATTTTGACTCAACTCATATTCACTAGCTACATGTAGCTAGCCTTCAACGCTAGGCAAAATGTATTCAATCATTAGGATCAATTCCCTCTGTCTTTGTTGTTGACGTGGCATTCTATAAAATTAATAGTATTTGGATAAATAGCTAAAATAAAGAGCATGGTTGGAGTAAAAACATAAAACAGTTGATAGGCAAAATAAAATATATACTTTATAGTAATATTTAGATAGGTAAAATGCCTACTATCGTTGGAGATGCTCTTAGACACCATCTCCTTTGAATTGATAGCATTTATATATGTTTTTCTCACTCATTTTCAGCATTAATAAACTCTGCAATCTCCCTTCTTTCTTGGCTTTTTGTTTTGCTTAGAAAGTGGTTCAAACAACTTGTTTGTTTAAACCATGGGATTGAGTTGTCGTGCTTAATGATGAGTTTAAGACTCTCAAACCATGGAAAATGGACTCAAACCAAGAGTTGTCATGCTTAATGGTTTAATCCCTTAGGGGGTTCATTACCAACGGTATGATATCTCTTTTATGCCTAAAACAACTCTTGGTTTGAGTCATCTTTCCATTAGAGGACTTAAACTCACCCTTTGGACTCAATTGATTAAAGAATGATTGGTAAATTAAAATAAGTAATTAAAATTGAGGCTAAAATGGTACAAGGTAATAATTGGTTGTGTTTAATTGGACGTTAACCATTTCATACTCATTAGTGATGAAATGATTCAAGTTTCTAAGGTCACTACTTCTATTGATCTTTCATGAAAGGAAGGTGGTTTTGAGAGTCTCATTTTCATTGCATTTATTGAATTTGCACACTTGGTTTCATAAGCCACAATTCAATGAAATTGCATCCATTGATGGTTTGTGAACCAAACTTGCTACTCCTTTGATTTGTTCATGAAAAGAGGGGTGAGTTGTGCAAACAAACTCTTGAAATACTCTGTATATGCTCTGTTTGTCCTCCGTTACAGCAAGGAGAATTGGGCAGCAGTAGCTGGCAGGCCACTTTCCATGGCCAGTAGGTGGCCGGCAGACCACCTTTGATGGCCGGGCGGCCATCACTGGTGGCCAGCAGCCTTCATCACTGGTCGGCCGACCACTGATGCAAAATTCAGTAGTGTGTTCTTTAGGCCAAGCAGAGCTATTCTGGAAGTTGGCAACATTGTTGGTGTTCTATTGTGCAACAGAGGCTCTCCGAAAGAAAAATAGTGGCTTTTCGAGTAGAAATCGAGCATGCGCATGAACATCCCTTACTTTTGGAGGCAAAGTAGTTAGCTTAGTACTATTGTTTAGCTTAAGTCTTTTAAATGCAATGGTGTTGTAATAAATTAGTTAAGTACTTAGCTAGTTTTATTCATTTCGTTTTATAATAATTAGCTTAGCTTAGCTTTAATTAGTTGGCTAGTTAGTTATTTTATTCATTCGGACTCTCCTTCGTGAGAGCGCAATGTAATAATGTGTATATCTTCCAACCCCATGTTTTTCTCTCTTTTATTTACTAGCTTATGATAGTTAGTTTAGGGACATCATGTTTCAATTAGCATACTTCATGATTGCATCCATTTGTATTGCATGTATCGAGGTTTAGTTCATCATTCTAACTTACATTGTCAATTAAATACTTCTTTGAATACCTGCTTAGACCACATTCTATTTCAATTGATTCATATGCCATATTAGTAGCCGAGCCTATTAATTGCATATTTGCATGTGATGCATTAGTCAACTTGCATAGTTATGGATCATGCATTTTTCTAATTTTGTTTATTTTGGCTTGGAGTACTAGGTGAGCCTTTACTCGCTTTATCATATTGCATGTATGTGAATATTGGCATATCTAGCATGCTTGCCATGAGGCTAAGTGCTTAAATGATAAACTGTTTGAATGCCTGTGGACAAAGGCTAGTTGCTTGAATTGGAATAATTTGAGTAAAATGTTTATAGGCGATCGCTTTTTCAAGTGGTACATAGTTCGAAACAATTTTCAAAACAAACATGAATCAAGTATTCCAATTCTTGCAAAGTTAGTCTATACTTGTATGTGTGCTCATCACATAGTAATGCTAGCCTAATAAATCAGAACAAGAGCATATAATATACATAAGATTCATATCATGATTAGTAGAGGCCGATCTTTGATCAGGCGAGCGGGGGTGCTCAAATGTATTCATGACCTTCCCCTCTCGTACCTAAGTTCCTAAGCTGAGACAATTTTGGTAATGACGGACACGTGGCCTTTGGCATGAGTCATGGTGTGATAACCCTGTTTCGTATTATGCTAATTGATCCTCCTTATGCATATGATTATGTGTTTGATATGATTTTGAGTGCCATTTATATGAATATATGTGGTTTTGAATTTTTATCTGTTCACCGTAGGAATATCTGTTGGATTATCTGCTTTGGAATTTAAATTGAAGGCCTTGTCGGCCACATAACCTGAAATTGATTGCGCCATTATGATTAGCGTAATTTTTAAAGCCTACGGTGAAATTTGATTGAAAATTGATTTGGACCAGACTAAATGGATTAAATTAATGTTATGGTGCCCAATTATTTTATATTAAAAGAATGTATTTGAGGGAGCTTTTAAAAAAGGGCCATTATACACACTCAATGCCTATTTTTGTCCATTTTGGCTGATTTAGCTCTCTAGAGAGAGAGAGACCCGAAATTAGAGAGAGAAAAGGAAGATCATCTAAGTTTTGTTCTTGAATCTTGGAAGTCTTGAAGATTATTCAAGAATTTGCTATAGATTGTGAGAATTAAAGCTCCTAGGTGAGTATTTCATGGATTCTAGTTTGTAATTTTGTAAAATTAAAGTTGATTAATGATCAAGAGCAAGAATTGTGCCATAAGTGAAGGAATTGTGTAGTTTGATGAATTTGAAGTCAATTGATGGATGCATGTAGGAAATTGCTATGAATTTTCATAATTGAGCACAATGTGTGTAATCCATGTAGGATTTTGGTTGAAGCTCATGTTTGTAATCACCATTTGCACCATGTAAGTTGAAATGGGAGTTATATTCCACATGCATGTACAATTTATGGAAATATGAGTTGAAATACGAGTTGAAATACATGGAATTGTTATGTTGAAAATGAGTTTGGTGTTAATTGGGACATGCATGTGATTATATTGTGAAATTGAGCTTCAAAATGTTGTAATTGGGTGTTTATACCATGTTAGTATATGTATATGTGAAGATTGAGTCAAAAACATGCATTTTGAACCTTTGAATATCAAGTTGAAGCTCAAGAACATATTCTGGAAAATCCAGAAAATTTGGTGCCCGCTCGAGCGGGGAAACCGCCGCTCGAGCGTGAAAAACGGGCTCCCAGCATTTTCTGCAGACATGGTGCCCGCTCGAGCGGGGGAAGTTGACGCTCGAGCAGGGAGCCATGTAGAGAGGCCTTCCGCTCGAGCGCCAGAGTGGACGATCGAGCGTAAATTCGACCTAACCAGCACTTTTGCAGGCCTCTTAGGTCCGCTCGAGCGGGGAAGTCCATGCTTGAGCGGGGACCCTGTTTTCTGAAATTTTGTTTATGCATTCTGTGTTCCGTTTTCCGTTCCCTTTCACTTCTAAGTACTCTTAGGCGTACATTGAGCATTGTAAATGAGTTAGAGGAATAAGAATTAAGCCTAAAGAGGAATATGTGAATTAAGAACGGATTGAATCGGTTGTGACCCATATGTGTTATGTGATGTATAGGGTCAAGCTCCAGGGCAAATCAATTAGCCGATCACTGTGAGTAATATCTAATAAAGATATATAAAATGTGTTATTGTCCAATTGCTTACGTCCATGTAAGTTGTATAAATGATTGGTATTCGATTGGTGGAGAATGTTTGCTATACCAAATGAATGGGCCAAATGCCGTTTTGACAAGAATAAATGATTGGGCCGAAGGCCGATTGACATAAATAATTGGGCCAAAGGCCGTTTTGACACAAATGAAAGTTTGACATGTATGAATGGACCAGAGGCCAGTTTGACATACATGAATGGGCTAGAGGCCTGTTTGACATGAATAAAAGTTGAATGGGCCAAAGGCCAGTTTGACCTGAATGATACCAATGAATTGGGCCCGAGGCCATATGATGTGTCTGGAATCGCAGTTACTTAACTTACATATGTCTATGTATGTATGTACTAGTGTTCCAATGTATATTCTTATTTGATATTATTCACTGGGCTTTCGCTCACGCTCATTCATGTGTTTGTAGGTAAGCCAAGAGAGGTCCAGACCCAACCTCAGTGAAGTCTGTATGGAACAACCTAAGTTTGAAGAGTCAGCCCTTACGTCTCACGCACGAGACACGTCTTTGCCCTTTTGCCTTTCTGTGTATTTTGTCATGTTGGCGAGGACTTCGGTAAACGTCTTTGTATAGTTTTGTTTGGCTGACTTAGAGTTGAATGATCCTGTCTGTACAGAACCTTATGCTACTATACTTTCTGTTGTGAGTTATTAACATATGTATGTATGGAATGTTACGATGTGCATATAAGCACGGCTCTATGGACAAAGTTTTAAAATTGCTTCCGTTTGGCCCCCGTTAACTCTGTTAAAATACATTTGGTTTAGTTCGAGGCCGTAGGTAATCTCATGATTACTGGTCGGTTATGTTCTTAACCCATGGGGGCGGGTTCGGGTCATGACACATGGGTTTCCTAAATTTTCCAAAAAATATTTAGGTGGCGACTCTGTATCTGGAAAAGCAGTCCATTTTTGGCAATTTGATTCAAAATCGATTTTCCAAAAGATTTGCTGGATTCGAACTCTTCGGTGTTTATCAATTTCACATTGCACTTATGAGATTAGATTCAAAACCGCGAGAGTTTGAACTGTAGGGCATATTTCGAACTTTCAAAAGGGGGCGCAAAAAAGTCGAGCTACACATCTTAATACTCAAACTCAAAGGGTGAAAGGAGGAAAAAGACATGAATGACAATATTAAACCACGAGAATCGAATTCGGAATACAACAAAGGTCAGGTCAAAACTGGAATCGCTATAATCTCCCCCCTTAAGGAATTTCATCCCTGAAATTATAATCATGTTTCAAAACCATATTTTAATCAATTTTCACAATGATTACAAATCATTTTTCAACACCATGACCCATCCATCAGTCATTTAATCCCATCACATAATAAACAAGTTCTCAATATACATCTCAACACATATTTCCAATATACATTTCCCATAATTTTAACCGATTTCAATATATACATTTCATATTTCCAAAACATGTTCAATGTTTATGATAAATTCACATTTCCAAAACTTAAACAACATATACGATGTTCATATTAAGCTTGCGTTTCCAAAACATATTCAACATATACAATGTTCTCATACTTTGAAACATAGGCAATGCTTTTACATTTCATTAACATAATCAAAATCTCAATATATGTTCAAACATCAACAAATAAGTTCGGATATTTCTCTCGGACTTCCAATTCAAGCTCCAAAGTTGCTTCCTCAATCCCGTGATATTTCCACAAAACCTTAACCAAGGGCATCGTCTTGCCTCGCAAGAATTGGTCCCGTGTATCCAAGATTCTCACTAGTCTCTCCTCATATGAGACATCCTCATCTACCTTTGAGTCGGTCCAATCCAACATGTGCGATGGATCCGGCTCATACTTCTGAAGCATAATAATATGAAACACATTATGAACCCCGAAAAGCTGTGGCGGCAATGCCAAGCGTTAAGCAACCTCTTTGACCCGCTCAAGGATCTCAAAAGGTCCAATGAATCGAGGGGACAATTTCTCACTCTTCTTAAATCTCATCAGACCCTGCCTAGGTAATATCTTCAAAAAGACATGATCTCCCACCTCAAAAGACAAAGCAAACGGTAAGCGACTTCCCCAATTCGCTCAAGGATCTCAAAAGAGCCAATAAACCGATGGGACAACTTCCCTCCTCCTACGGTCAACATAGCTTTTCTGGCGACTTTGAGCCGTAATCAATCTCTTTCGAATAAGGGCCACTTTCTCAGTCGTTTCTAGAACTAATTCTGGGCTTAACAAAGGTGTGTCACCCACTTCCGCCCAACACACTAGAGATCTACAAGGTCAACCATACAAGGCCTCAAACGATGCCATGCCAATACTCAATTAGAAACTATTGTTATAAGCAAACTCCACTAAGGATAAGTGACTCTCCCATGACCCCTTAAAGTCAAGGACACAGCCTCAAAGCATATCCTCAAGGATCTAAATGGTACGCTCGAACTGTCCGTCAATCTGAGGATGATACGCCGTACTAAGGGTCAACTTAGTGCCCAAGACACTCTACAAGCTTTGCCACAACCGAGTTGTAAAACGCGGATCTCTATCCAAAACAATTGTCACAGGGACCCCGTGCAACCTCACTATGTCCCTAATATACAAGTCGGCAAGATAGTCTACCAAATCATTCACGCGCATAGGTATAAGGTGCGCAGACTTGGTTAACCAGTCAACTACCACCCAAATGGCATCACTACCCCGTTGAGTCCTCGGAAGACCCATAACAAAATCCATCGTGACATATTCCCACTTCCATTCGGCTACAGGCAAGGGTTGCAACAAACCCATTGGCCTCTAATGCTCGGCCTTCACTTGCTAACAAGTGAGGCACTTCGATACAAATACGGCTACATCCTTCTTCATAGCCCTTCACCAAAACTGGCGACTCAGATCATGATACATCTTTGTGCCTCCCGGATGAACCGCAAGGCGTGTATGGTAAAACTCTCAGAGTACTTCCTCTTGGCAAGACTCCGGCACAAACAAACGATCCCAGTATCTCACACTCTGGTCAGGATACACATTCAAGCCCTTCTCCACCTTTTCACTAGAAATCTTCTCTGTAAGGGTTTCTACCTCAAGGTCACTCATCTGCGCTTCTAACACTCAGTTCACAAGTACAGGTTGTGCAACCACAGAAAATAAGGCCGCAGATTCAATGGACTTGCCAAGATGCAAGTCAAACTCCCCAAGAGTACCCAACATTTCCACTTCCGGATGGCAACACAGGCCACGCTACTGATAGACTTCCTACTCAAAGCATCGACCACTACATTGGCCTTTCCGGGATGATAGTGCAACTTGAAGTCATAGTCCTTTATGAACTCTATCCACCACCTCTGTCTCAGGTTCAAGTCTTTCTATGTAAACAGATACTTCAGACTCTTGTGATCAGAAAATACTTCGAACTTCTCACTATACAAATAGTGCCTCTAAATCTTTAAAGCAAAGATCACTGCCGCTAACTCTAGGTCATGAGTAGGGTAGTTCCTCTCATGTGTTTTCAATTGCTGCGAGCTATAGGCTATTACTTTCCCTTCTTACATCAAAACACAGCATAACCCAAGCCTTCCCGTGAGGCATCACAATAAACCGAGTAACCCAAACCCCTCTCTAGGATAATTAAAACTAGAGCATTTGTGAGTCTAAGTCTAACTTTAAGTTCTTGAAATGACTTCTCACAAGTCTCATCTCACACAAATTTGACCCCCTTCCTTATCAACCTAATTAAAGGTGAAGCTAGTTTAGAGAAATCTTTCACAAACCTCCGGTAATATTCAGCCAACCCCAGAAAACTACGAATCTCAAAGGCATTCTTAGGTGGTGCCCAATCTTGCACTGCCTTAATCTTGGATGAATCTACCGTCACCCCTTCCCCGGATACCACATGGCCTAAGAACTTAACTTCTCTCAGCCAGAATTCATACTTCTCAAACTTAGCATACAGCTTATGGGTTCTAAGTAACTCAAGTACTACCCGCAAGTGTTCCTCGTGTTCTTCTTCAGAGGGTGAGTAGATTAGGATGTCATCCACAAAGACGACTACAAAACGATCTAGGAACTCACAGAAAATCTGATTCATCAAATCCATAAATACGATCGGTGCATTTGTTAGCCCAAAGGGCATCACTAAAAACTCATAATGGCCATACTGGGTGCGGAATGCTGTTTTCTAGATATCCTCATTTCTTACTCTTAACTGATGATAACCCGATCTTAGGACTATCTTAGAGAAACAGCAAGACCCCTTCAACTGATTAAACAGATCATCTATATGAGGCATTGGGTACTTGCTCTTAACAGTTACCCGGTTTAACTTCCGGTAATCAATACAAAGTCGTAATGCTCTATCTTTGTTTTTAGCAAAGGGAGCCGGTGCTCCCTAAGGTGAAGTACTAGGGCAGATAAAACCTTTATCTAACAATTCCTAGAGTAAAATCTTCAACTCACTCAATTCAGTAGGTGCAAATCTATACGGTGCCATGGAGATCGGTGTTATACCAGGCGCTAAGTCAATAGAGAATTCTATCCCTCGATGGGGTGGTACACTGGTAAGATCCTCCAGAAAAAAATTTGAGTTTTCATAAACTACCCTGGGCAACTCAACGCAGACTTCATCACACTCACTGCCCAATAAGTTGGCGAGAAGGCAACTAAGTTCACTACGTCCACGCGGGTCATACACTGGTGATAAGACTCTACCAACCCAGTCCCCCAAGAAATGAAAACAATCACTACTCAAGGTACATACAGTAACCCTCTGACGGTAGCAGTTTATAACAGCCCGGTATGACGATAACCAATCCATACCCAAAATAACATCAAAGCTAGACATATCAATCAACACAAATGAAAAAGGAAGTCGGCGATCAGCAACCTCTATATCACAACCCTGACACCCCTGCTTTAAAATAACCTCACTACCAATGGGTGACTCTACAAAAATAGGAGATTGTAACTGCGCCAACTCCAACCCCAAAATCGATGCAAATACAGATGAAATAAATGAATGGGATGCGCTCGTATCAATCAATACATTGGCAACTGAATTACAAAACAAAAAGGTACCTCTCACTACCGAAGGCGCTGGTACAAGACCTAGCATTGTGACAGCATACACATGCCCAGTAGGCCTCTGATCTACCTACTCACTCTTGAGAGCATAGGACTGATGCGCTAATTGAGCCGAAGAGGCTCCCTAATTGACCCTCAAGACCTGTGCTAATTGTACTGGATAATGACTTTGTATCTGTCTCAAACTAGACGCACCAGGTGTGCTACCCAACTGTGGGCAAAATCTCTTCATATGCCTCGCTTGTCGACACTGATAACAAGTGAGCGACTGGCCTCTCCCTTGACTTTAGCTCTAAGAACGAGCTGAAGACGATGCTGCTCGTTACCCTCCTCCTCTCTATGGGCAAGCTAGAGACTTGTGGCCCAACTGACCACATTTGAAACAAGTGATGTCTCCCTGACCACCTCTCCTAGACCCCGAACTCGGTACTGAAAAAGTGGACCTCGACTGAGCTCCTTGGGACGACTGAGGGTTGGAACCCCTCTGCCTCTTACTATCTCCCTGCACATCCTGACTGCTACTAAAGCCCCTCATCCTCTCCTCCTCTAACTACATTACGGTCTTCAAATGAGCCGCTGCCTTCACAAGGCGTCCATACTCCTTAATCATCGACCCGACCACTTTAAACATAAGTCCAGTCCTCAACCGCTTCTCAAACTCCAGACAATGGCACTCCTCAATCGCCACTAACTCTGGTGCAAACCTCGACAAATTGGTGAATATGGCCTTAAACTCAGCCACCGGTGTGTTTAACTGCACCAGCTTAGAGAACTAGTCTCTCAACTTCTCCTTAATAGTGGGAGGCAAAAACTTGTCCTGGAAGGCATCAACGAACCCTTCAATGCACCCTCGTGTATTTTTCTACCATTGACCTGCATCTCCCTTCAGCAGGAAGGATGCCAAGGTTACTTTCAAACCCTCATCTTCGATGCCGAGCATCTCAAACGTCTTCACCATCTACTCTAGCCACTCATCCATTTTTAGTGGCTCATTGGGATCACCTAAAAACTCATCCAGATTTGACCAGAAAAACTCTCTCTTCAGAAAAGATGGCCCTACTTCAACTACTTGGGCTTGGACTTGATTCTCAGCCCTGAGAATGTCCATGGATTCCCTCAATACTCTGACTATTTCACGGGCTAAGATACCCATAGCCTGCTGACCAACTGGTTCGGCCACATTGTACTGACCAACTGGTTCGGCCACATTGGCCTGACTAACACCCTCTTCCTGTGCCGGAATATTATCCGGCATCGGCATCTCCTGCCGTTTAGGTCTACTATGCCTACCACTGCATCCACGTCCTGACATCCTAATAAAGGTAACAAAAGAAATTAGCACATTTACACATGTGCCAAAATTAACTCGCTCACGTCCTAATATGATGGACAACAGTAATTTACTTCACGTAAGCATCTATCTATATAAATACATACGAATTTTATTTCTGGACAATGGCCATTCCGCGGGGTTGCCAAAGTTCCTGTTCGAAACAACAGTGATCAAGTGCTCTTCTAACAGGACTTCTAGAAACCCGTGGACTCAATCAATATCCTAGAAATTTAATCTCATACCCATATAATCACTTCAGCATGTTATCATATAAGTATAATCACTTCCTACGTACCCAAAGTATTCAAAGTCAGTACGCTTTGATACCAAGTTGTAACGCCCCCAAAATAATCTAATAAATCCAACTCGTAAGCAGAAGAATAATAGAAATAAAATACTTTCACTCATCAGGGTCCGTTTACAAGGGTTAACACATGCGATATATATTCACTAATATTCATCCTGAATCTACAGCATGTGTTACAACGATAAGAGAATTTAAATAAAATGAATAGTCATATGCCCTATAGGTTTACATCTTTCCAAGTCATTGCTTGGTTACACAAAAGTGAGCCTAGCTCATTACAAATTAAAGCTCTTGGCTATACAAAAGAATAAAACAAAATAAAGAAGCTCTTGTTCCTCAAAAGTCCCTCCAAGTTATTGCCTTGGTGGAGGCATGTGTAGACACCTCATTTTTTACTGACCTTAAGACTCAGGCGTCATCGTTTGTGCACTCGGTGATTGCGCATGTTTGCGCTCATTTGGAGTCCCCAGGGTTTTCGGTTGCGTGCCTTGCCCCTGAGTCTCTGAACTCTCTTGGTTTTGTGCTTGTTTTAAGCCAAACCTTGGTGCCCTTTTTGCCTGAAGGGAGAAGTAGGGGTGTAGACCACTTTTCTCCCCTGCCAGCTAGTTTTCTCCCTTGTAGACCACTTTTGGTGGTCGGTCAGCTAGGGTGGGTGGTCGGTCGACTAGCCTAAGTGGTCTGCAGCCTGCCACCACCTTCTCCTCTCTTTGTAGACCCTTTTTCTCCCCTACCAGTCAATTTTTTCCCTTGTCGACCACTTGAGGTGGTCAGTCGACTAGGTGGGGTGGTCGGTCGACCACTTTGAGTGGTCTGCAGCCTTTTTTTTTCTTTTGTAAATATTTTTGGTGCCAGCTGTGCCAACTGTTAGGCACAGAATGCATCCTCCCTACGCATCCTCTCTATACGTATTGGGAGGGATTCAAGCAAGCTTTGGCTTGTATATTCTATATAAGGAGAGCTCTCTCCCCCTTCACAAAGGTTCAGAATTTTGAGAGCAAATTTTCCCCCCTCTCTCTCTCTAGAATCCTTTCTCTCCTCTCTTTTAGTGCCTAAAAGTGAGCTTTCTTCATACTTTTGCAAAAAGACTCCTAGCCAAACACCACCATCTTTGTTGCTGAGGTTCTTGGAGGGTGTATTTGAGGTCTAAAAGCTGGTTTTGGGCTCAAGAAGTTGCAGTTCTTGTTGTTCTTCAAGGGTGAGTCCTATTCCCCCTTTTAAGCTTTATTTTGATTGCATATTTGGCCACCTTTGCATGCTCTTTTAGGCCTTACTTTCAACTGCAAAAACTCTTGTTTCTAAGTGTTTGAAATGTTTGTTTGAGGCTTTGTTTGAATTAGGGGTGGTTTACCCCCTTTGGTGGCTTATTTTCCTTTGTTTTTTTCTATCTCTTAAGGCCTTTCAAACCACTTTGTTTTGGCCTTTTAACCACTGAATTCCAGAGGAATTTCAATGGTGGAAAATGGGTTTTGAGACCCAAAATAGATAGGGGTGGTCCCCTCCTCTTGTGTTTTGTTTGCATGTGTTGTTGGCTTAACACTTTGGTATGCTTTTCTACATTCATAAGGCTTTATCTTAGCATGTTTTAGTCCTTATTCTAACATGATATAACTTTTTTTTGGGTTAGTTTGGTTGCTTCTTACATGCTTCATGTACTTGTAGTGCAATCCTCTTAGTTAGCCTAACATGCTCTATGCTTTGGACCACTATTTTAGCATGTTTTTGGCTCCACTCCAGCAAGCTTTTACTCATATTTTGGCATGCCTTAGCTCTAATTTTGGTCGACAAAGTCACCTCTTGCATGGTTTATGCACTTGTAGTGCAAGCTTGTTCACTAGCCTAGCTTGTTTGGTGTTTTGGCCTATTGATCTAGCATGTGTATGCTTTACTCCAGTACATTTTTGGCTATGTTTTAGCATGATTTAGGTCTAATTTGAGTGGTCTTGATCATGTATGCTTGGCTTTGCATAGCTATAGTGCATTTGGCTTTGCTAGCCTTAAGCTTTGAGACCTCTAGCATGTCATATTTGAGCTTTTTGCATGGCATGGGATCATTTGGCATGTTATTTCAGACCATATACCTCTGCCATATTCTCGCATTTATCATCCCTTTGTTGTGTTTGAGGGTTGAGCCTTATGCTTCACTTATGAGCCGATATGTATGCATGCTTACCTAAGCTTTTGGGGCTACCATCTCAGCATGTGTTTTGGTGTTATTTTACCATATTACAACTCTGATTTTTGTTGGTGAATTCACCTCATTCTTGGTTTTGGTATGTGTAGTGTAATCTCACTCATTGGCCTTGCATGCGTATGCTTTATGCCTCCTATTCTAACATGTGTTAGCTCTACTCCATGCATGTTTTGGCATTGTTTTGACCTGCCTTAGGACTGTTTTGAGTCATATTGGCCCTTTGGGGCTTGCTTGATATGGCTATGGTGCAAGTACCTTAGTTAGTCTTGAGTTTTGAGCACCCTACTATGCTATATTTGTGATGGTTACATGTTTGGGCATCATTTAACATGTTATTTCAGAGCATGTACGTGTGTCATGTTCTCACTTCTTTCATTCCTTGAGAGCTTTTGAGAGTTGTGTCTTTGTGCATTGTTAATGAGCCATCAAATGAGCATGTTCTCCTTGTGTTATATGCCTTGATCCTAACATATTTTAGCTGCTGTTTTGGCATGTTTGACCTCTGTCTGGGGTTGGTTTGACCATTTGAGATTGATAGTGCACACCTCATGTGTAATATGTTTTATTAGCTTTGATGCCTTAGCTTTTAAACATGCCACGCATGCATTGCTTACATGATAGAGTCGTGCACATGTCACTTTAACATTGAAGGTTGATCATCTTGTTTGTGTTTCATGTGTTTGGATTGGACGTTAATCCAAACACGAGGAATGTCACACGTTTCATACTCAAAGTGATGAAACGTGTAGCATTTCTTGGTCGCCGACCCTCTTGATCAAGCATGATAGAGGTGGAGGCCCTTATGTGTTATTTGTGCATTCATTGACATTGACTTGTGCAAACTTGGCTTCTCGTCTATCGTGCATTGCGATGCTCGGTTAGTGTCCTGAGAGTCGAGTACCGTACTCCCTTGAGCTTGAGAAATGATAGGGAGGGTGGTTGTACACACATATCTTGCAAATACACTGCTATGTCCTTTGTTGTTCTCTGTTGCAGCAAAACTGGAGCTTGGCAAATCAACTGGTCGGCCGACCAGTAGGGGTGGTCGACCAACCACTTTTTTCTGGTCTACAACCAGTTTTTCTGGTCTACAGCCCCCTTTTCTAGTCGGCAGCCCACCAGGAGGTCCCCATGTTGGAACAGAAGCAATCTGGAAGTTAGTCCACTTTTCAGAGATCAAATCAAATGCAAACAGAGGCACTTATGGGCATAGCAATGGATTTCCGAGCAAGGTGATCGAGCATGCATGCGCCCCTCACCCCGAGGACCTCTTTTAACTGCTTTAGCTGCTTTACTTAGTTAGCTAATTCGTCGGTTTTGTACTTAATTAGTTAATGTGCTTAATTAATTGATTTGTTTTTGTAATAATTAGTTAACTAGCAATAGTTAATTAGTTTTGGTTTGTAATAATTAGTTTAATTAGCGCAGCTAGTTAGCTTATTATTCGGACCCTCCGTCGAGAGGGCAAATGTTGTAATAAGTGTGCGTGTGTGTGTGAATGTCTTCTAACCCCACGTCTTTCTCCCTTTTGTTTACCAACTTTTGATGGTTAGTTTTAGAGCATGTTGCAATTAGCATACTTATGCTTTGCATGCGTGCATCATTCATTCATATTGCATACACCGGGCTCGGCGCATCATTCAAACTGCATTGAATTTCAATACTTACTTGAATACGTGTTTTAAAGCATGTTATTCGAATGTTGCATTCATATGCCATCTTAGATAGCCGAGCCTATTTAGTTACATTCTTGCATGTGTTGCATTAGGCATCTTAACATAGCTAGGATCATGCATAGATTTCTAACTAGTTTTCTTTCTTTGGCTCGGAGTACACTATGAGTGTTTACGATTAGCATACTGCATGAGATGTGAGTGTTGCCATGTCAGCATGCTTGCTATGAGGCTATTTGCTTAAATGCTTTAACTACATGAGTGCCTATAGGTGAAGGCTCGATTGCCTGAATTGGGACAACTCGATGATTGTGAGTTTTAAGCCCACTTTGCGAAGTGGCAAAATCGTGTTTTGAAGCCCACCTGAGGTGGCAAAACCGCGCTTTAGCCTACTTGCGAGTAGCACTTTCAAACCATTTTCGAAAAGCAAACATGAGTTGATTTGTTCCAATTTTCGTGATTTGGTCTATAATTATATGTTGTGCGCATCACACAGTAAGGTTAGCTAATAAACTGGAATAAGAACACATGTGTTTTCAAAACAACATATCATGATTAGTAGAGGCCGATCTTTTGATCCGGCGAGCGGGGATGCTCATTTCAGGGCCTTCCCCTCTTGTACCCAAGTTCCCGAGCCGAGGCAACTTTGGTGATAACGGGCACGTGGCCTTAGACACGAGTTAGGGTTTCCTAAATTTCCCCAAAACAAAATATTTAGGTGGCGACTCTGAAATCTGGCAAAGCAGTCCATGTTTGGCGCTTTTGGATTAAAATCGATTTTCCAAAACGATTTGTCAGATTTGGACTCTTTGGTGATTTATCAGTTTTACATTGCACTTTGTGAGATTAGATTCAGAACCGTAACAAGAGTCCGAACTGTAGTAGCTAGAACCCAATTCGCGCCCTCGCGTGCGGAGCGGAATTCAGGCGGTCTACAACATGTCACTGGCACCTGAAAATAGTTTTTCCCAAATAGGGTGAGCCAAAGCCCAGTAGAAACATACTAACACAATATATGAGAATTAACAAGATATAAGTATGATGCACATGTTCATTGTCCTACGACAAAATCTTTATAACTCTTTCCAAAATCATGTTATGCCGAACTTGCATCTCAATTCATTCATTTTGGTTCAATAGATACATCCACTGTATTTAACCTATCAACAGAGGTTACACCTCACAAGTTTCCAACAGATAAAATCATTATACAAATACATTCACTTTTATTTTCCATTTTACGAAAATTTCGTCTGCGGGAATCGACTTCCATGTATACAAATGGTTTTCGGGACTTTCACCTTGGACACACAGGCCAACTTAGTTCAATGGAGTCCATCCCCTTTCTTCTCCTCAAATATGGAGTACATCCACTTTCTCCTCCCAAATATCATACATATACAATGTATATCATTTATAATTATGTTCAATGATAATGGTTAAGAGATTAGTTTTAATTCGCCTAATTCGCATGCAATTATAGACACCCCATTTTTGACCGACCTTAAGACTCAGACATCACCAACTGAGCGCTCGGTGATGTTTCATATTGTGCTCGTTCTGAGATTGTGGAGTCTCAGCTGCGAGCCTTGCCCCCGGACTTCGGGGATCTTATGTGCTTTGCTTCGGTTTGTGAACCAAGTCCTGTTTTCTTTATTTTCTCTTTCTGAAGGGAGGTAGAGGTCTCGTAGGCCATCTCTCAGTGGCCGTAGGCTATGTTTCATGGTTGTAGGCCATTTTTCCTGTTTGGAGCCTAGTTTTCGGTTTTCGGTTTTCGGAACCGTCGGCTGTGTGCCTCGGTTCGGGACCGCTTAACTACCTCCGTTTGCTCCAGTTTTTGACACACACCTTGTTTCCTCCATTTAGAGGGACACTGTGGCCCGGGAGACCACCTTCGTGGTCATACGCCACTTCCGGTGCCTAACAGCCTGTTTTCGGGGCCCCAAATTGCGCGTTTTGGCCCCCGAACCTTCGTTTTGCATCCGTATTGGTCCATTTTTGGTAGGGACCCTATTTTCATTGCTAGGGAGGTGGTAGTATGGTGGGAGGCCACCTTTTTCCCTTGGAAATCAGCTTTCTATTTTTCTCTCTCCTCCAGCCAATTTTTCTGACAAAAAGCTGGTTTTTCTCACTTGTGAGCCACAATTTCTGATTTTTCATACCACCATTGTGTTGTGCTCATCTGGGAGGCCACTAATATGGGTAGGCCGACCAGTAATTCTTCTTGACCTTTTTGAACCTTGCTAAAAAACTGGTTTTTCTCTCTCTTGGGTCACATTTTCTAGTTTTTCACCATACAACTGTGTTGCACTCATCTGGGAGGCCACCTTTTTGGGGTGGCCAGCCAGCATTTCTCCTTGAACCTTTTGACCCCTGGTCGGCCGACCAGGGGGAGTGGCCGGCCGACCACTTGAACTGGTTGGCCTGCTTCTTGCTTTTTGCTCTCTCTGAATGCATCACAGCTGTGCCAGCTGGAAGGCATTTGGACTATCCTCCATACAGCTTCCAAGAGAAGCTTTAGAGCCTCTCCTCTATAAAGGAGAGGCTTGTCTCCATTTGCAAGGGTTCAACAATTTTGAAGGCTTATACACCTCTCTCTCCCTATATCTTTACACTTGAGCTCCAAAAACCCTAATAGTCTTGGCCATTTGCACACCAACCCTTAGTACAACACCTCCACCATCCATCCAAGCATCTTGGAGCTGATTTTCAGAGGTTAAAGAACTCCCATCTTGGTCCAAAAGTTGCTGGAAATCCGCTCTTCAAGGGTGAGTCTCTATTTCCCCTTTTCTTGCATTATTTTGCTCCATTGATTAGCCTTATTTATAAGCATTTTTGGACTTTGTCATAAACTGAAAAGTGTCTTCTTTTGAGCTCCTTTTGAATTTTTATTAAGAACACTTTTCTGTTTGAGGCCATCTACCTCCTTGTATGCTCTATCCCTCTTTGTAGGCTTATTTTGCATCATATCTTAGTCCTATTTGTGAGCATTTTCGAGATTTTTCATGAACTAAAAAGATTTTTATTTTGATCTTATAAACATTTTTTCTTAAGGTCATTTCCCTGTTGGGGGTCATCTACCCCCTTTCATGCTTTATTTCCTCATGTTTTGAGCTATGCATGTGAGCATTTGCATTGGCCTTGGTTTGGCCTTTTAGCCACTGAAATCCAGAGGATTTTCAGTGGCATAGATTTGTCTTTGAACTTCAAAATCATAGAGGGGTGACCCTCTCACCCCTCATTCTCTTTGCTAGCTTTATTGGCCTTCCAAAGGACCCCCATTTTGCATGCTTTGAAATCTTGTTTCAGGCCCTATTATGTGAGTTTTGAGGTCTTCCTTAGCTCTGTCCAGAGCCCTTTTGGCCATATTTTATGTCTATCATGCGTGTGTGGAGCAATCCTCCTAAAGGCCTTTCAAAGGGACCTTTCATTGCATACTTCCTTGAGCCATTTCAGGCCTTTTTTGGTGAGTTTTAGGGCTGTCATAATTGAGTTCCAGAGCTGGTTTTTCTATGCTAAGTGTCCTTGATGCATGTGTTGAGTAACCCCTTGCATAGCCCTCCAAAGGCGCTCATCATTTTTGCATGCATTGGATGCATTTCAGTGGTTATTTGGGCATATTTTAGCATATCATGTTCCTATTTTTGGCTGGTTTGGTGACCTCTCTTATGCTTCATGTACATGCCATATAAACCATGCTTACTAGCCTAGTTTGCGTGTTGTTTTAGCCCCTCATGTTAGCACTTTTTGGCCATGCTTTGAACTAATATTGCGCATATTTTGGGACTGCCTTGGCTCTTTTTTTATACTTCGTGATCAAATAATGCTTGCTTTGCATGATTATAGTTCAATGCATTTGCCTAGTTTTGAGTTTCGGGGCCTCTTTCATGCATTGGGTGCCATATTTCCATGATTCAGGACCATTGCGCATCATATTTCAGTGCTGGAAATTGCATATTTGTATGCCATCTTTCATCCCTTGCCATGCTTTGGTAGAGTGGCATTTGATGCCTTAGGTTCGGTCCTTGGTATTTGTGCATGTGTGCACGCATTTCGGTTATCTCATTTTCATCTAATGGCCACTGATGTGAGTGTGGCTGAGGTCCACTCATGTTGGTGTAAGTCCATCGTGCATTGTGTATGCCATTTTGGTCCATAACATTGTGTATACTAAGTTGCATGTTAGAGCATTGTGTATGCCATGTTACATCGAGCATTGTGTATGTCATTTCATAGCATTGCGTATGCTAGGTTGTATATTAGTTGCATTGTGTATGCCATCTCATTTGCATTGTATTCGGGATAGGAGTTAGCCTAAGCACGGGAAACGAGGGACGTTTCGTACTCCGAGTGACGGAACGTGTCTCAATTCCTGGTCGTCGACACTCCGGATTACCCATAATGGAGTTTAGGTCTTGTTGTGTTTATATGTGCATTCATTTCACGAGTCGTGCAATTCGACTCTTCGGCCATCATGCATCGAGATGCATGATTGGTGGCACGAGGATCGAGGACTACACTCCCTAAAGAGTAGTCATGCATACATATGTGAAAATATTTTGCTGTGCCCCTTTCTTGCTCTCTGTTGCAGCAAATCAGAAATCAGCAGCTTTCTAAAGCCTTGCACAACATTCCGGCATTAATTGCAAGCAGAGGTGAATCGGGGCATCACAATGAATTTCCGCACAAGGCAACTCGAGCATGCATCTTTCATCATTCGGAATAGAGCTGAGGCGGTCCATGGATTTGCACGCTAATTTACTTGCTTTCTTAGTTAAATTGTTAATTAATTAGGGTTTTGTACTTATGCGGACTGTAATTATTATTCGGACTGTATTATTTATTTGGACCCTCTGAGCGAGGGCACAATTGTAATAAGTGTGCATGCGTGTGATGTATGTCTTCCAACCCCATGTCTTTCTCCCTTTTATTTACCAGCTTATGATGGTTAGATTAGGGCATGTTTCAATTAACATACTTATGCTTACATGTTTGCATCATTCATCTGTCTTGCGTGCACCGGGCTCGGCGCATCATACTAACTGCATTTGTATTTCAATTCCAAATTGAATACGTGTTAGTTGTAGCATCATCACATGCCATCTTTAGAATAGCCGAGTTATTTGTATTTCTGTACAGTTAGGATCATGCATGGATTTTTAACACAGCTTCTGTTTTGGCTTAGAGTACTTAGTAAGTGTTTATGCTTTAGCATCCTTGCATGCGTGTGAGTGACTGCCATGATAGCATGCTTACCATGAGGCTATTTGCTTATATGATATACCTGCCTGAATGCTTGTGGGTGAAGGTTGGGTTATTTGGATTGGAACAATTCATCAATTGTGAGTTTTAAGCCCACTTGAGAGTGGCAAATCATCTTGTTTTCTAAGCCCACCCGAGGGTGGCAAAATCTACATTTTAAGCCTACTTGCGAGTAGCAAACCATTTTCAAAACAAACATGAGATGTGTTGTTCCAATTCAGGCGATTCGGTCTATATTTGTATGCTGTGAGCATCACATAGTAAATCTAGACTAATAACCGAAATAAGAGCACATAACGTTTTCAAAACTAGATATCATGGTTAGTAGAGGTCGATCTTTGATCGGGCGAGCGGGGGTGCTCACTAAGTGACCTTCCCCAATCGTACCCAAGTTCCCGAGCCGAGGCAACTTTGGTGATGACGGACATGTGGCCTTAGGCAACGAGTTAGGGTTTCCTAAATTTCCCAAAATAAAATATTTAGGTGGCGACTCTGTATCTGGCAAAGCAGTCCATGTTTGGCACTTCTTTAAAAAAAAATCTGTTTTCAAAAACGATTTGCCGGATTTGGACTCTTTGATGATTCATCGGTCTTGCATTGCACTCTGCGAGATTAGATACAGGACCGTGACATTGAGTCCTGAACTATAGTGAGCCCAATGAACAAAACGGGGGGGATTTCCCTCCCGGGACGTTCGGGGACGTCTACAGCAATGTCTGCAACAATCATGACTATCCTTCAATGATAGCCCAAAGCAGATATTTCTAAACTGATATACAATCTCTTTAGCAGATATATCATCAAATTCTCATAGGTGAGTGATTAAACAAATCCAACAATATCACTCATGTATACATCCTCCCAATTTCACATTTTCCATACGGATTTCATTATTTATACAAAATACTTATTCAAGACATTTTAGGGCAAAACTTTCTATTTTTCCAAATATTAACCCAAAGGCCAACATTAACTATTTTAAACACAAGATGACCTCATATCCAAACCCCATAATCCTTTATATAACACCCACGTAGAAATCCTTTTTTTCAAACTTGAACCCAAACCCTAGGTTTACTCAAAACACCCCCAAATCTCACCATCCTCACACAATAACCTATAACCAAGGTAAAACTCATATTAAGGTATAAAGAGTCCCTACCTCAAGCGTAAAAGCCCAAATGAGAAGTAGAGAAATCCCAAAGATGTCCAAACTCAACTTTATTCAGATCAAATGGAAGCCCCCAGAATGCTCTATCTTTTTATCAAAGAGAGTGGGGTAAAAAGATCCTTAGATCTAGGTGTATTTGTAGAGAGAAGTCAGATTTTAGAGAGAGAGAGAGAGAGAGCTGGTCTAGGGTTTTTGAGTGAAACGAGATTAAAAAGTGATGTAAAAAGATGCTGCTGTGAAATGATATACGCGAGGCTCGCTCAAGCGCAAGAGTTGTCACTTGAGCGACCAGACACAATAAGTGTCCTCGCTCGAGCGCAGAATACAAACTTCCAGCAGTTTTATAGACAGAAAATCGTCACTCGAGCGCAAAAGTCTTCACTTGAGCGAACAATAACACCCTCCCAGTATCTCTGCAGGCTTGCAAAAGTACTAGGAGATCACAAAACTCGCTCGAGCGCAAGAAGCTTTACTCGAGGGAAGAAGCCTTGCTCGAGCGAAGAAGCCAAAATATGGGCAACAACAATTAGACCAACAAGCAACCACCCTGTTCCAAACACACCGAAGACATCCCAATATTCAAACTCAAAGGGTGAAAGAAGGAAAAATACATTAATAACATCACGAGACCCAAGTCCGGAATGCAACAAAGGTCGGGTCACAACCGGAATCGCTATAGGCCAACTTAATCAATACCAACTACACCTCCTATCCGAATTTATTTACCCCAAAATGAATTCAAATGATCTTGTTTTAGAAAATAATTCATTTCTCAAGCAATAACTTTTCAATGCATGATTCAAAAATCAATTGCAATAATGATTAAATGGAAATGACAATGCAAAAAATGAGACAATGCATTTATAAGTTCTATTTTCAATTCCACCGTACAATATTCCATTGTGATCAAATTGCCACATCTCTTATCAATATATCATCATAATATATTACCAAGAAATAATATAACAATATCAACATACATGTATTCTCCACATGTTAAATATAATTTTCTAAACTTGGTTTTCCAAGACAAATCAACAATAAGTTTCAAAGTCAACAATTCTCATTTCCTCCATGAAATTCCTTATTTAATACAACTATAGAAATTTCTCCATCATTTCTTCACATAACAATTTATCAAGCATAAATTTTACAATATCTCAACGTATTTTCAAAATCCCCAAATTCTAAGGTTTCCACTAAAATTAGGTTTTTGTTCTATTTTTTTGAAAAGATTTTTTCAAAACAACACCCACACTTTAGAACATAGCTCATATTCTCAAAAATTTTGGGAAAAATAAAGAAAATTTTCTTTTAACATCATCTAGGGTTCATCAACCCAAAACCATAGCTCAAACATGAAAGAAATACTTCAAACAAACATAATCTTGCAAAAACATATATATAACTATAAGATAATCCATACCTCAAGATTTGGAGAGGAAGGAGATGAAAACCCTAAAGCTCAATGTCGATGAAAAATCGATTCAACCGGTGTAAACGTAGCTCTCGTCCCCTTTGTCGATTTGGTGTAAAAAGTCTTCTCAAATTCTTGAAGATTAGAGCTAAATCTTAGAGAAAAGTTTGGATTTGGGTGTGTTTGTAAAGAGAAGGGAGAGAAAATATGAGTATAGAGAGAGAGAGAGAGAGAGAGGTGACAAAGTGAGTCAAACACGTTTTTGGCATCAGTTTTGAGGAAAAAGAGCACGAAATTCGAGACAGACCTGTCAAAATTCGCACGAGCAGTTTGAATTCCGCATGAGCGGAGTACTAATCAACACTAGCAGATTCTGATGTCTCCATGGGTGGATTGCTCTAGAAAAGCCTAGAAATTTTTCACCAAAATCCGCTACAACGGTTTCTGCCCAGCAAACTCAGAAAACCCTTGTGCGATTTCACTCGAGCGGTCACCAAATTTGCATGAGTGATTTTGCCAAGAAAACACAGAGTTTGATTTTGTAATCCAAAACAAGTTCTAATGCTCAAAACTCAAAATTTCTAATCCGAAAAAGTTACGAGAGATAAAGTAAGAGTAGAAAAGAAATCTCAACGACCCAATACGATAAACAAAACACCGAAAGTAATGCACGTTATCATACTCCTCAATACTAGTCAAGTCTATGACCCGGGACATCACAGCGCCCAGTCCAACTTAATATTTGAGAAAAATATTTAACCCATAGGGTCAAGTTAGACAAAATTTAAAAACCTATTTAGCCTCCGTTTGGGAAGTGGGTTGGCTTTTTGGCTTTTTTGGCTATTTTAGCCTGGGGCTAAAAAGCCTGGTTTGGGAAAGGCTTTTTGGCTTTTTTGGCTTTTTGACTTTTTGGTGAGGTGTCATCTTCTTAAATGTCGAAATTGCCCTTTTTCATTTTTTTTAATTTTTTTATTTGGGTTTGGATTTGGCATATTTTCGGTTTTGTTTGTTTGTTTTTTTTTTTTTTTTTTTTTTTTTTACAATTTAGCTTTTTGTTGGGGAAAAAAAAATTTGTTTTTTTTTTTTTGGTATTTTTTTTTTCAATTTTGGATTTTTGATTAAATTTATTTATTTATTTTATTTTTGGATTTGACATATTTTGGTTATTTTTTTATTTTAATTTTTTTATGTTATCTTTCGAATTCGCATATTTTTGCTTTTTTTTTTTTTGGGGGGTTGGATTTGGCTTTTTTTTTGTGTTTATTTTCTTTTTCTTTTTTTTTTTATATTGGGTGTCGATCTGTCGACTTTTGCTTAATTTGTTTATTTTTTATTTTTTTTTTAATTTTGGGTTTGAATTTGTCATATTTGGTTCTTCTTTTTTATTTTAATTTTTTTATGTTGGGGTTTCGATTTTGCCTTTTATTTGTTTTTTTTGGGGGGGGGTTTCGCTTTGGCATTTTTTGCTTTATGTTTTTTTGTGACAATTTTTTATGTTGTGTTTGATCTCCCGAATTTTGCAAATCCAAATTTTTTATTTTTTTTTGTTTTTTTATTTTTTAGTTTGGCGGATTTTGCGTTAATTTTTTTTTTGTTTGAAACGTTTTTATTTTGCGCTTGGATTTTTCATATTTTGCTTAATTTTTTTCCTGTTACTTTTTTTCATTTTGGGTTTGGATTTGGGGTTTTCTGCTTAAATTTTTCGATTTTTTATTTGGGAATTTACGTTTTTGTTTTTTAATTTTTTTTTTTTTACTATAACTATGTTTTTTTTTAACTACGTTTTTTTTTTGTCTCAATTTTTATTTTTAACTATGTCTTGTTTTGTTTAATTTGTATACAATAACTTTTTTTTAATATATTTATGTGTTTCATTTATTTGTAATTTACGTCGCACATGACAATTTGTGTATTAGTTTTCTTTTTCATTTGTTTTTATTTGTTTAACCTTTTTTTGTTTCTCCAAAAGCAAAATTCGTATGGATTGTTGTTTTTAAAAGTTAGGACACGTCAGCAACTGGAAGGGGGTTACATTCCCGTGGCAACTCATACATTATTGTACATGATAATATATTTTGAATACAGTCTGTTCCACGTGTGTCATTACGTGCAACCATACGAAAATTATTTCGACTACTATATATTTCTAAACATTCCGTTTTTACGCCTGTAAACATAATTTGTCGCATATGTGAAGGCGGACCAATGCCATATGGGGCTCCTCATCTCCAACCATTAAACCATCCTCGTCATGTTCAACTTCTGATATGGCATTTTACTATTGTCATAGCCTCTTCCTCGTCACAGATTGGCTGAACAGTTGTTGGGTTACCTGTTGTTTCGCCGTATAATATTATGTAATGCCATTGACGGCACCTACTAACTGAACTTGCACATTTGCAAAGTCATACCGAGGCATGTCTCGAATAACCCAATCGATTTTTCCAGGCACCGAAAGTGCGTTCCACGACACTGCGTAAGGACGATGGCACTTTGTAAATATTCCTTGGCGTGTTTGCCATCGCGTTCCGTGCAATACGTCGGAATTCTTGTTGGTGGTAACGGTGGCTTTGAATGTGTGCTAAGTAACCAATCCGGTTTGCATAGCCAGAATCGACAAGATAATATTTGCCTGCAGACATGACGACAATGTATGACACCAAAACGAACATTCTGCGTCATTTTCATAATAACGCTTTGTCAGGAAATAAGTATTTGTTAACAAATCTAATAACATGAACCATGTGTTACCTTCGTCAGGATGTGGGAAGGGACATTGTCATTTGTTAGTATCTCGTTGAATAATGCGACTATCATGCATACTTCCTTCCATCCGCAAGAAATGAATATGAAACACATGTCAAAATCGACAGGCGACCATTATATTTTGTGTGTGACAGTATTTCCTACCGAAATATGTTGCCGCATCTGGCCCCGTAACCCATGCACTGACATGTGTTCCGTCTATTGCGCCAATGCAGTCCTGTAAAACATTGGATTCATATGTTTTGTTTCGTAACTTTGTAAACAAGTGTTTCAAATTTGTCACGTGCAGTTAATAACAAAAACCATATATATTGTCTTGATCTATATGTCAATCATGTTTGCTGAAGTACCTTGAACGGTAAGTATTTTCGTCTATGACCGCACGTAATGGATGTATACGATGCTGACTTGTATGTGGGCCGGCAATGGACAACAGTGAACTCTTTCTGGAATTTAATACCGTTTTGCCACGTGCCTCGACACAGTCTCCCCAGAATGTTGGAACCGTTCCTGGATTCCGATTTTGCTTCCCTTTCAAGACATGGATAAACATCGCAACGCTTTCTTCAACAGCTAAGCCATGTGGACGTTGCGGGACTTGTAACCCAAAATCATTTACTAATGTCTCACACAATGCGGAAAAACTTCTTCGGCGTGCAAACATTTTCCTCAAAACGACCCATATGCCCGCATATAGTTCGCTATTATCATGTATTCCCGGTTAGTATAGAAGTGCGACATGGCGTTTTATGCATGTGTTTTTGGTACCACTCTGTCGCCAACTGGCATGCTTGTAGAAATGTGCAGTTCTATTCTTGTTTGTCAGCTTGGACCGCCATTTGATTAAGCATTTCCATTATTTCATCATGGTTGCTTCCTCCCAGGGATTCATCGCGTTCTTCGTTGATGCAAACCTACAAAAGTGGCAGCCTTTCAATTAGTTGGCACGTGATTCATTGAGTTAAATTATATTGAATTTTGCAATTTACAATGTCGACATTGTTTTTAATGAAAGCAATGCGTCACCAATGTCCTTTGGAACGCATGACCATATGAATTGCAAAAAAAAAAAGAAGCTGTTCAACTTATGCTTTACAAGGGGGGCCATGGTTGTAATAACCACAACACTACAAAAGACTTTGCGACATATAGGCATTCAGAAGCGTGCATCTAAAATGTAATTCCCTGTCTTAAACGTAGCGCACAAAATATTAAAACGTAAATCTCCCATTCCATTTCCCAAAAACGAAGCACAACCATGCTTCCTGTCCGTCAAAACATGCACACACAACCACCATCCTGTTTTAGTACATAGCCAACAGTACCATAAGTCTAAGTTTTAAAAAGGAAGAAAAAGACATGCATCTTCAACACTCGTAAGACGATACATCAACATCTGGCGACCCCCAAACAGGTTTGCAAAATGGCCCCGACGCAGTACAACTGGAGCTGCTTCTGTGTAACCAGCCAATGATGTGGTCGTCATCAAGCTGGCACATCATGACCTCCGGTAATTCAACGTTATCCATAAGTGTGGAGGCGAAGTGGAATAATGGCGTCCAAATCAGGGATGGAATACTGCTCAGTTATGTA
>NW_021026858.1:71854-84793 GCF_004153795.1 Camellia sinensis
GAGTGTGAACTTAGGCTGGTGGAAGCCTGCCGGAAGCGGCGTTGTTTCTATTTCCAGGGAAAAAGGGGTAAGGGAAGCTGTCTTTCGGACAAGCTCGGTTGACTGTCTTGTAGTCAACACAAACTCGCCACTTTTCATTCTTCTTAGGCACCACTACCGTGTTGGAAATCCACCGAGGGTAGTGCACTTCCCGTATTGCTCGTGCTTCAAGCAAGTTTTTTACCTCCTCGTAACCTAGGCTAATAAATGGAATAAGAACTCACAATGTTTTCAAAAATTGATATCATGGTTAGTAGAGGCCGGTCTATGACCGGGCGAGCGGGGGTGCTCACGAAGTGACCTTCCCCAATCGTACCCAAGTTCCCGAGCCGAGGCAACTTTGGTGATGACGGACACGTGGCCTTTTGGCACCGAGTCAGGGTTTCCTAAATTTCCCAAAATAAAATATTTAGGTGGCGACTCTGTATCTGGCAAAGCAGTCCATGTTTGGCACTTCTTTCAAAAATCTATTTTCTCAAAACGATTTGCCGGATTTGGACTCTTTGGTTCAGATTTAGAACCGTGACACAAATTGAGTCCGAGCTGTAGCGAGGTCCCCCGCGGGCTTGTTACAATGGGGTATAATCAAAAGGTCAAGAGTTTAAAAGTTATACATATTAACAACATGTTCGACAAAATCACCAATGACCCAACAATGTGTGCTATAAGAGGGAACTCCGCAAAAGGAAAAAGACTCTACTTTGATCGGCTTGACACAACAAGGTCAACAAAAAGGCTGTTGTAGACACCCCATTTTTGACTGCCCTTAAGACTTGGGCGCCACTGATTGTTTACTTGGTGATGAAAGTTGTGCAGTGCAAAGGTTCGATTTCTTCGCCAAGAGGAGCTTCAAATCCAAACCTTACACCCCTTTTTTGGACCAAAGCCTTTTGACTAAAATGATTTTTAGACCTTAAAACCCTCTCTTTCAAAATATTTTTGAAAAAGTTCCTACGATGTTTTGAGGCTCGCAATTCGTTAAATATTGTGTTTTTCAGTAAACCGAGCAAGGACAAAGTGGAAATGAATGAAAAAAGAGGTGAAATCTTTGAAAAATATTTCAAAACACCTTATTTAGGGGTTTAAAGTTGAAGAAAAGAGGAGAGGAGGGAAGAAAACTAGTTGAGGAGAAGTTCGGTATGAATCCGGGTAGGATTAAAACTGAGTAGTCTTCACTAAAATGAGAATAAATTTTTGTACACTTAGAATTTTGATGTGAGGTTGCCACCATTGGAAACAATACTTCAAGGGATTAAATTTAGGCTCAAGAATGACTTGCAAAGGAGTCCAGATGAAGGAGATATGTTCATTTGAAGTTGGGTCCAAAAGTAGATTTTTTTGGCCAACCAGAGGTGGAGGTTCCTGGCCATGGATGGGCTTTTCCGGCCATGTGCCGGCCATGAATGGCTTTTTCTGGCCCCCTTCCGTCCAAGAGTGACCCTTGCCGGCTAGAAATGGACATGTGCCAGCCATCAATGATGGCTTGCCAACCATTGATGGAAAAAGTCAGATTTTTGCAGATATTTGTTCTCTAGCTGTCCCTTTTGGGATATTTTCGACTTGAGCTTGCATTCTTCAATATATAGAAATCCTTCTCTATTGTTTTCAAGGTTATAACATTTGGACGAAGAAAAATTTTGGGAGCCTCTCTCTCTACAATTCTCTCTCTCTTGAACCTTTGTGCATAAGTGCATACAAGTGTAGATGCACTTCTCCTTTGCCTATACATCCTTGACAAAAGTTGGTTATCTTTCAGCTGAGATTCTAGAAGGTCTTCTTGGAGCTCTTGAAAGTGATTTTGCTTGGTTTGGTTGCCTAAAATTGTGCTGTGCTTCAAGAGGTATAACTCTCTCCCTTTGTGCTTGTTTTGCACACTTGCTTTACCATCCTTTTTCCATTGTTTTGTACTCTTTTGAGGCTGGTTTTAACCTCTGAAAATCTCTATTTTTTATGGTCTAAAATGGTGGTTTGAGGTTTGATTGGAGTTAGGGGTGGCCCACCCTTCTTGTAGTTTGCTTGCTAAGTTGTTGTGCCATCTTTCAAAGTTCTTTAAAACAACTTTTTTTTAACCACTGAATTCCAGGGGATTTTCAGTGATAGAAACTCTGTTTTGAGGTCCAAAATAGGAGGGGGTGGCCTTCCCTCATTGTGTCTTGTTTGCAAGTGTAGATAGCCTAACATGTGAGCATGTTTTTCTACCTTTTTGTGGCTTGATCTCAGCATGTTTAAGCTACTGATTTGGCCTACTTTAGCTCTGTTTTGGGCTGCTTTGATCATATGAGTCTTGTCTTGCATGGCTATAGTGCAAATGCCTTCACTAGCTCATTGTTTTAGGCCTCTAACATGCTTTGCTTGAGATGATTGCATGTTGTAGCATCATTTAACATGTGATTTCAGTGTGTATAGCTCTATCACACTCTCACTTACTTCACTCTTTCATTGCTTTTGAGAGTTGTGTTTTGAGTCTTGTTTGTAGCCTAACACATAAGCATGTTTTTCTTGCCTTTTATGCTTTAATCTCAGCATGTTTTAGCCACTGTTTTGGCATGTTGTAGCTCTGTTTTGAGCTGGTTTGGTCATTTGAGCTTGATATTGCATGCCTCTAGTGTAGCGCTCTTCACTAACTTTAGTGTTTTTGGCTCTTAACATGTTTTGCATGTGTTGCTTGCATGTTGTAGTATTATTTTGCATGCCATTTCAACACTGAAAAGTCTACAACCTCCCTCTATTCTTTACTTTTCATTTTGTTTGAAAGTGATCTTGAACCCCTTGTTGGCTTGAGTGTGAACTTGAGGCTCTCATGCCTAATGGTTTTAACCCTCTCTTGAGGGTTCCACCTAACCAACAGCATGAGGCCTCTTTCATGCTCAACACACTTGTGGTTTAGGCCATCTTTCCAATTAGAGGACAATCACTTTGGACTTAACCTATTAAAGAATGACTTGGTAATGCTAAAATGAGTAAACAAAATCGAACAAGTAAAACATGACCAAGATAAGCGTGTTGTGTTTGCATTGCATGTGTTCAATCGGGCGTTATATTGAACACAAGATAGATTGGAGCATTTCATACTCAAAGTGATGAAATGAGCTAATCTCCTTTGTCTCCATTGCCTTTGATCATCCATGACAAGGTAGTGGTCTAGAGTCTTGTTTTGTGCAGTTATTGAAATTGTGCAACATGGATCTTTGGCCATCATGCATTGAAAATGCTTGGTTGGTGGTTTTGGATCCAAGTGTGCCACTCCTTTGATGTTTTGAGATGATAAGGAGGGGTACAGTACAAACATATCCTTGGAAAACCCTCCATTTTCCTCTGTTTGTGCTCTATTGCAGTGTGGTGACTCAAAGCACCAAAGGCCGGCAGTGGCTCATTGGTGGCCGGCAGTGCTTCATTCTTGGCCGACAGGGCACACTTTTGGCCGGCAGATGGCCGGCGGCAAGCATTCATGGCCGACAGGCCACTGGTGCAGTCCTCAACATTGGTTTGATAAGTTGAAGCAGAAGGTTCTGGAGTGTAGTCAACCCTGCAAATAGAGCCTCTCAAGAGCAAACCGGAAGGCTTTTCGGGGTGAAAACCGAGTGCATGCATCTTCTACTTTCCAAAGCAGAGCTGAGGCAGTATAGTTTAGTGCTTTGCATGTTTTAGTTAGCATGAATTTGTAATTTAATTAACTAGTTGCTAATTAGTTAAGTGTTGTAATAATTAGTCTAATTAGTTTAATTAGATTAGTTAGCTTAGCTTAGCTTAGTGTAGTTTAGCTTATTCATTCGGACCCTCCTTCGCGATAGCGCAATGTTGTAATAATCGTGTGTGCGTGTGTGCATGTCTTCCAACCCCGCGTCTTTCTCCCTTTTATATAACCGCTTTCGATGGTTAGATTAGGGACATTTTCAATTAGCATACTTTATTCTTGCATGTTTGCATCATTCATTTGTCTTGCATGCATCGGGCTCGGCGCATCATTCAAATTACATTGTATTTTAATATGCTTCTTTGAATAGGTGTTTATCGCATGTTGTTCAAATTGTATCATATACCATGATTAGAGCCGAGCCTATCTTATTGCATGATTGCATGTGTTGCATTAGGCATTTTAGCATAGCTAGGATCATGCATATTTCTAACTAGTTTTTGTTTTGGCTTGGAGTACATTGTAAGTTTTACGCTTTAGCATACTTGCATGAGTGTGAGTGTTGTCATGTTTAGCAGCTTGCCATGAGATTATGTGCTTAAATGATTAACTACATGAATGCCTGTGGATGAAGGCTTGGTTGTTTGAATTGGAACAATTCGATAAATGCGAGTTTTTAAGCCCACTTTGCGAAGTGGCAAATCATCATGTTTTAAGCCCACTTGAGGGTGGCACTTTCTAGCCATTTTCGAAAGCAAACATGAGTTGAATTCGTTCCAAATCTCGCGACTTAGTCTATACTTGCTTGTGTGCGTCACATAGTAAAGTTAGCTAATAACTGGAATAAGAACACATGTGCCTATAAAACAACATATCATGATTAGTAAAGGCCGATCCTTTGATCGGGCGAGTGGGGGTGCTCATTTCAGACCTTCCCCTCTCGTACCCAAGTTCCCTAGCTGAGGCAACTTTGGTGATGACGGACACGTGGCCTTTGGCACAAGTCAGGGTTTCCTAAATTTTCCAAAAATAAAATATTTAGGTGGCGACTCTGTAATCTGGCAAAGCAGTCCAGTTTTGGCATTATTTGAGTTAAAATCTTATTTTCCAAAATGATTTGCCGGATTGGACTCTTTGGTATTTATTAGTCTCACATTGCACTTTGTGAGATTAGATTCAGAACCGTGACAACAGGAGTTTGAACTGTAGGACCAATTCAAGCTCTCCGAAAGGGGGGCGCAAAGAAAGTCGAGTCTACAGCTGCCGGAACTGAAATAGGGCTGGCCCCTAGGTTGATCACCTACATAAATATACATAAATGTAGAGTGATCAAGGCTTAGTGAATAATAGCAATGTAAGGAGGTTCATATAAATGAGCATAAGACACGAAGAATATAATTTCATAGGTTATTTGTTTGTCTCAGTTATGAATTCATTCCAAAACGGCCTTAGGCCCAACATAACACAGAACGGCCTTAGGCCCAACATATCAACAGCTGTTCGTAACGTTATAGGGTAGATAGAACATCAGCATGTCTCCATCTCTCTTGGCTTTAGACCATGAGTCAATAATAATCCACATCCTTATAGGATAAATGGAACATCGGCATGTCTCCATCTCTCTGGGCCTTAAGGCCATGAGTCATAAGTAGTCCATATCAGAATGGCCTCAAGCTCATCATTTACAACAGAAACAAAACGACCTCAGGTCCATATCTCACATGCCATTGTTCAATTATTCCAATTATTCTATCAAACACAACTTATCTAACATATGTCATTCACTAGCAAAATAGATAAGGTATTGAATAAAACAGATGAGTACCATACGTGAATAAAACATATCGTTACACTACTATTACTCACAATGATGTGGATGAGCAACAGTCCCTTCATGTACGTGACCTACATATAGCATATAACTCACAAGTAAGTCACTTTCCTTTAGCTTTCTCTTTCTATTCAATGTCTAATTCGTTAATTCGTGTTAAATTGTAAGCATTTCAGAAGAATCAAATGTACATATTAATAATTTTAGAGGAAGAAACAAAGGCAAGGAAGTTGACAGAAATTTCTCCCATGGGCCGCATGTGCAGAAGTCTCCCACTGCACGTGCGGGAAGGTACGCTGCACATGCGGCCTGCACGTGCTTTTATTGAAGTAAGCTCCAGTCTGTCTCCCCTGTTTTCCGTACATACAACTGTGCATTCCATACGTGCGGCCGTGGGCCCCGCACGTGTGGTCGTATGCTCTGCTTGAGCAGTCCGAAGTTCATCAAAAATCTTACTTTTCAAAGGCATCTCAAGGCTCAATTACAAGAAAATTTCCTTTCAATAACACTAAATAGGAACATAATAAACATGATTATCAAACTTAAATAGATCATAACTCCTTTTTAGTAAAACATGTACAACTCAAACAATCATATTTCTTCTAATTCCTCATCTTCTCATGGGTAAGCAAAATAGATACATACAAACATATGTATATATATAGGAGTTCAAAATATGCAAGGATTAAAGATTAGAATATAAGTCCTCTAAAGCTAACTCAAAATACTCTTAAAATACAATAATCAACTCTCAATTAGATCAAAAAAATGAATGTTGATGACTTTTATGGATACTTCCCCAAATAAGTGATTATTTCCATAACCCTAAGTTAGATGGATGGAAAACTCCATTCAAAACTTGATGCTAAACAATTAGAGTGAGATTTAGAGTATTTTAGTTGCCTTACACATATCTTCAATCCTACTCTTTGAATCTCGTCCTAATCTCCTTAATCTTTAAGCCTTGGTTGATCTTCTCTCCTTCTCTCTCTTTTCTCTTCTTCTTTCTTCTTTCTTCTTTCTCTAGGAGAATTTTGTGTGTGCGTGTGTGTGTGCGTGTGTGTGTTGAAACTAAGTCCTCTAGGCTCATATAAGTGCCTCATTATATTTACCAAGTTCTTAAGTTATGAGTCTAAATAAGCCTAATTAGAATTGAGCCTAAATAATTCTAATTAATTCGTTACAAATCAAAATTTTACGAAAATTTATATTATGTCCTAAAAATCATGTTGATTATAACTGGAAAATCAATTTTGGGTTATCGCGCTCCTAAAGCTTCCAATTTCTAGTCCAAATGTCTCGATCCCAATAGATTTTTTTCCATAACCGATAGATATAATTTCATATTCATATAATTCACATAATTAAACACAATTTCACATGAAATTCCACATCAAGCATATAATTTCACATAAAATTAAAGACATAAAACATGTGAGGGGGTCGGGTTATTACACACAGAGTTTCAATTTCAACAAATTAAATCTTGGAGTTTCATCCGTGTTTTAATGTGAACCCTCCATCTATCTTCATCTCACTTAATGTTTTTCCTTCTTTCAAATTCAAACCCACATATTCAAACCCTTATATCTCCCTCGTCATAACTCCGTCTCGCCTCATTTTAGCCTCGTTAGATTCACCTCATGACTTAGTTTTCATTTCACACCTCATACACCTTGTTTCACCTCTTTTTGCAAGCCGTCAGAGCTCCGAAAGTTGGCTAAATTTTTTTTCTCACTTTTGTAAAATTTTCAGATTCAAACTCACATGTTCAAACCCTTATATCTCTCTCATCATAACTTTGTTTCGCCTCATTTTCACGTCATTGGATTCAAATCATGGCCTAGTTTTCATTCGACCCCTCAAACACCTTGTTCCATCTCTTTTTGCATGTTGTTGGAGCTATGAAATTTGGCCAATTTTTTTTTCTCTTTTGGCAAAATTTTCAGATTTAAACCCACATGTTCAAGCCCTTGTATTTTCCTCATTGTAGCTCTATTTTGCCTCGCTTTTGCATCGTTGGATTCACCTCATGGCTTAGTTTTTATTCCATCCCTCACACACCTTATTCCACTACTTTTTGCATCCCGTTGGTGCTCTGAAAGTTGGCCCAAAAAAAGATTTTTTTTTCTTCTCTCTCTCTCTCTCTCTCTCTCTCTTCTTTTTTTTTTCTTTTTTCTGGATGCTATCATGACAATATTCTTGACAGCGAAGATGTAATGGATGATGCTTGATTGGAAACCACGGTGTCTTGATATGCTCACCGACCCATTGGTTTTTAATATTTGTGGACAACTACCTATCACCACTCGACAGCATCGCCACCATTACCACCACCGCCACCACCACCACCACCACCACCTCCACCTCATCTTACAGATAATGATGATGAAACAACAGTAGCAACAGCAAGCTGAGGAGGGAGAGGAATAAAAAAAAAATAAAAGTGAAAAATCTTATTTTTGGCCAAACTTTAGAGCTTCAATGGTATGCAAAAAGATGTGGAACAAGGCGTATGAGAAGTAAAATGAAAACTAGACCATGAGATGAATTCAATAAGGTGAAAATAAGGCAAAACAGAGTTACGACGAAGGAGATACAACGGCTTGAACATGTGGGTTTGAATATGAAAATTTTTTCCAAAGAGGAAAAAACAATTTGGCCAAATTTCGGAATTCCACCGGCAAGCAAAAAGAGATGGAATAAGGCGCACAAGGAGTGTAATGAAAACTAGGCCATGAGGTGAGTCCAATGACATAAAAATGAAGCGAAATGGAGTAATGACGCGGGAGATACAAAGGCTTGAACATGTGGATTTGAATATAAAAATGTTGCCAAAAGAGAGAAAAAAAAATTCTGGCCAACTTCCAGAGCTCCGACAATACAAAAAGAGGCAGAACAAAGTGTATGGAGAATGTAATGAAAACTAAGTTATGAGGTGAATCTAACGATGCAAAAATGAGGCGAAATGGAGTTACAAAGAGATACAAGGGCTTGAATATGTAGATTTAAATCTAAAATTTTTGCCCAAACAGAAAAAAAAAAATTTGGCCAACTTTTGGAGTTTCGACAACATACAAAAGAGGTGGAACAAGGCATATGAGGGGTGGAATGAAAACTAGGCCATGGGGTAAATCCAACGACGCTAAAATGAGAT
Organism: Camellia sinensis; assembly: GCF_004153795.1. Taxonomy (NCBI): domain Eukaryota; kingdom Viridiplantae; phylum Streptophyta; class Magnoliopsida; order Ericales; family Theaceae; genus Camellia; species Camellia sinensis. The sequence continues at coordinate 80,516 of NW_021026858.1, forward strand.
GAAGCAGAGTTACAACGAGGGAGATACAAGGATTTGAACATGTGGGTTTGAATTTGAAAGAATGAAGAAGATGGAGTGAGATGGAGATGGATGGACATTGAAACACGGATGAAACTCTAGTATTTAATTTTTGAAATTGAAACTCTAGGGTTTAAATTGAAAAACATGCGAAATCCTAGATTTTTTTTTTATTCTTTTTGGTAATTAACCTTTTTTTTAAAAAAAAAAGTTAATAGATGATTGTGAGAGAAAAATTAATTGATTAATATGTAAAATGTGATATTTTATCCTATTAGTTATTTTAATTTTTTTATTTTTATTGATTATTTTATCAAAAAAAATGCAAGGCTAAGTATTTCAATAAAAAAAAAAATTGCACGTTTGTAGTATTAATTAAAGTAAGAGTTATTTTGAAAATTAAGCTATTTTATTTAATTTGTAAAAAAGATACATAAAAAAAATTTATAATAATTTTTTTGACCTTTTATTTAATTATTTTTCTTACAATGATTATTTTATCAAGGGATGACAAACTTTTTTTGATCACTAAAAAAGGTCAAAGATTTTAGACGGGTCTAGTTGAACCAAAAATATAAAATAATATTATAGATTTTATGCGAGGATTAGATTCATTGAATAGATGACCCTACTTTTCAGATGTCATGCGCGGACATTTTTACTCGGTAGTCAGTAGCAGTTTGAATTTGCTCAAATCCAAACAAGTTACAAGAAAGTCCATATCAATGTTTTAAAACTCGGATTGGTAAGTAAATGGGAAAAAAAAATTTGGACAGACTCGTTACCCGTTTAATTGCTACGTGGTATCATAATTAATATTATATAATTAAAAATATAATTATAAATTATAAATAAATAAAAATATATGTAATTATTAAAATAATAAAAATAGTATTGCATAATATTTATTAATAATATTTAATAAAGTCATAATTGATAATAATAAAAAAATTACTAGTTTTCAAGAAATTTAAAAAAATTAACATTTCTGCCAAACAAATTTATTGAATGCTAGATTTAATTTTGGTAGGAAACGAAATTTTTAACTCTCTCTCTAATCAAATATGATTCAAATAATTTAATTGAATCTCACATTGAATTTTTAGTTTCTCTTTGAACAATTTTTTAGACTTTCATAATTTCTTCAAATTTCTAATGAGACTTCTCCTCATAAAAAGAGACTCTTAAAGTAAGGCCTAGTTTGAGAAGACTAAATAAGTGCACTTTTTGACTTTTTATAAAATATGGGTTGGGTTTGGGTTGGGTTTGAAGTGATGTGTTAGAGAGGTGATGTGACTTAAATAGGATAGTGACTTTTTGACTTTTTGTTCTTTTTCAATCATGCCAAACTTGGCCTAAGAGTTTTTAGTCAAATTATATATATATATATATATATATATAAGAAAGAAAGAAAGAAAGAAAGAAAAGAAAAGAAAAAGGAAAAAAAAAAACTAAAAAAAATGGGTTAGTCAAGAACTGATTATTGCAAATAAGGCTGATTTTTGGCCTAATCTTGTTTTTGTGGGTCATCCGAACTGGAACTAGGTCCGATCACCGGTTCTACTAATTGAACCAACCAGTCTAATCCGGATCTTAAAACATTGGTCCACATGCTTTCCCCTCTCTCTCTTTGTCTATATGAGATGAGGATGAATTTTTAGATATCAATAGTGTAGATGCCATGTGATATTTATTTTTTTTATTGAGATTTAATTTGATAATAAGATTCATTATAATTATATTAGGTATCTGGAAAAAAAAATAAAAGGTATATATATTTATAATTAATAAAAAAATATGACTTAATAATACCAAGTAATACTCTTTTAATATACAAAAATTTATGTGAGATGGGATATCATGAAAGTTCACACTTAGGTTTCGTTTGGAAAGTAGGTATCACTTTTGACTTTTTAACTATTTTAGCTTGAGATTAAAAAATTTTATTTGGATTAGATTTTTTAACTTTTTAACTTCTGTCAAAGAAAAAATGAAGGCTGTGTTTGGAGCAGCTCTAGAAACATGATTCTAGTGCATTTTTCAATACTTTGTTTGGTTTAAGTTTCCAAAAATTGATTCCAATGTCATATTCCAAAACTCATTTCAAATCATGTTTAGAGAGCAGAAAGTTTTTTAAATTTTTGAATTTTGAAAAGAGCAAATTTGGTCTATCCGGTTATCATTCCGAACGTCCGGTTAGTTGTTCGGCCGGTAGATCGGAACAATTTATTTTGGTGGGTGATTGTCACCTATTATTTGAAAAAAAAAAAAAAGAAGTGGGTATTTGTTTTTGATTTTTTGTAACAAAAAATCATATAGTTTTTATATTTTACATAAAAAATATTTTCAAAACTTTTTAAATAATTTTTTTATCAAAAATTATTTTTTTAATTGAATTTTAAAAAGAGTTTGATTATGAATTTTGAATAGAATTTTAAGTTGTGCGTTTGTTTATGAGTTATAAGTTTTTGAATCAAATAACTTTTTTTAATTTAAAAATTCATTTTAAAAATTCAAAATTCAATTCAAATATCTTTTCAAAACTCATAATAAAATAAAATTTTCTCTTTTCAATTCATAATTCAAAAACTCGCAAATTCAATGTAGAACTCCACATTCAAATTATAATTTTAAAATTTTACTAAATGCTATCGAAAAACCATTATGATTTAAATATGATAATTTATCTTATTAATTTATTTAATTTTATTTATTTATTTATTTTTTTATTGCCTTTTTTAATCTAATAATCTCATGTCAAGGGCTCATTTTCATTTGTCGTTCCAAAAAAAAAAAAAAAAGGCTCATTTATTCATTCCTACTAATTAAGACACGTGGGTCTTGCCGACCAACTACCTCGGCGCTTGAAAAACACAAATGGGCCACGAATGATGAAAAGTTTATGAGTAATGATTCATCCCTCTTTTTCTTCCATCCCTTTGACCCCCTCTCTCTCTCATTGGTTATTTTTTTTTTTCTTTTTCTTTTTTTTCCTACTCCTCCAATCACCCCCTGCCATGTGGCAAAGGGGGGTGAGGGGGTCACCCCTAAAAGGGGGTCCCAAGCATTATTCAAAGTTTATTTTCACAATTTTTTAATTAAAATATAGAGTAAAAAATTAATATATTTGGAATAATTATTTAATTTTTTATAAAAAAAATGTAAAAAGTAAAGAGAAAAATAATTTTTTGATCTTTTTTATTTTTTATTTTTTATAATTCTTTGACTTTTTGAATTTTTTAGTAATTTTTTTTTTTTTAATTTTTTTGACTATCATCCAAATTTTCCAAACTTGGGTGCTCTTTGGCATATGTAAAAATAGCATATATTATTTTAACACATCATTTTATTTGGGATGACAATCATTTTATTTATGTTACATTATTTCTTATTTTGATCACATTACTTCTCTACCACATCATTTGAATCTAAATTCATATTTCACATTTTTTTCATAAAAAATTAAAAAATATACTACCCTATCGCTTGCTAAACAGCCCCTTACCCTGAGGGTTGTTTTCCAAAAATTAATTATTGTAATTGATTTTTTTATTTTTATGAAAAAGACGCCTATAAAAGTCAAAAGAAAAATTAGTTTTTTAATAGTAATTGTGGAGGGTAAAATTACAAGACAAGGCCCAATCAATGATCCAAGACCAAACCAAATATGAGCCCAAAACTAATTAAGCCCAAGAAGGAATCCAACTCAGATAAAATAAGGGAAAATTACCATGTAGTCCTATGTAGGGGATCTATTTCCCTTCTAATCCCAATTTATTTTTAATAGTTTAATAGGTCCACAGTTTTTTTAGTTTTATACCCAGAGGTCCCGTTTTTTATTTTCGTATTTTTAAATGACTGTGTTACCCTTTGTTTTGAGATCTATATGTACGTGAGAAATCAAATTTTTGCTTCGTTGAAAAAAAGGAAATCAAATCTTCGTCTCCGCGATCTCGATTTCTCTTCGTTGTGGCGATCTCATTGTGCTGTGTGGTCGATCTCATTGTGCTGTGAGGTGGATCTGGTTGTGCGATTTGAATCTGTGTGTACAGGCGATATCTTCGTACGTTGTCTCTCTCTCTCTCTCTCTCTCTCTCTCTCTCTCTCTCTGGTGATAGATATATGTATGTGTATGTATGTATCTGTCGATACATAGATATACATATATATGTATATATATATATATATATATTTGTCTGTGTGTATATGTGGTTTGTATTTGTCGATATATATGTATGTATATATAGATAAGCAAATTTG
>NW_021026858.1:89036-154125 GCF_004153795.1 Camellia sinensis
ACAGATTTGGCAAGATTGAGTCAAAGGCCTGATGAGAAAGCTACTCAGTTTATTGCCAAATTTAAAAGAGCACGAAATAAATGTAGGATCATCTTACCGAAGCCTGAATTTGTGAGATTGGCTCAAAATGGTTTAGAGTTTAGGTTTCGAAAGAAGTTTGACTTAACTGAGTTCAGAGACTTAGTGGAACTCATGATTTGCATCTTCGTTTGTAAAATGGAAGCTCAAAATCCTTTGGTCTTGCATAGGATTTGGTGGTGATGCTGTCTTCTCCACAGTCGATACCAAAAATGAGCTTGACATCACTGGTTCTGAGTTTCATTTCCTTTTTGCCAAGTACAAATGATCTTTTTCTTTTGTTGTAGAGTGTTGTCATTTCTGCTACAATGGAATTGTAGCATCTGCACCAAGAGGCCTTCAGTTGTGTTGAGGAGAGAGCATTTATAAGGGGCCAAAAAGGGGTTTTTTGCAGCTCTGTCTGTTGGGCTTTTGTGAATTTGACCCCCTTCAACAGTTTGATTACCGTTCCGATGTTGGAACGATAATTAAATTGTTGGACTCTCTTTGCAGGGACTGCTGGTTTTTTTTCTTTTGATGCCTTGGTTGTTGTTTTGGGAGTTGATTGGCTTTCTTGGAGCTTTCTTTTTTTGGTTGGAGGAGCTTCTTGGTTTTTTGTTGGCTTTCTTTTGTTTGTTTTTGTTGTGGTTGGAGGTGTGGTTGGTGTTTGTTGGGTGGGTGGGGTCTGTGGTGTAGTTCTTGGGCTTTTTCTTGTAGGTGGTGTGGTTGTTTTGTGGGTTTTTTGGTGGGGTCTGTTGGATTTGGTTGTTTTTGGGTGTGGTGGTGGCATTTGAGTGGATACAGGAGAGGGACTTTCAAAAGGGGAGATGGTTAAATCCCTGATTGGATTTGTGGGCATACGGGTTTGTTTCTTCCAATATCTTCCAACAGCTATTTCTGAAAAAATGAAAGTGACAACAGGGTATGAGTAATATAGTGACAAAACTGTATAATTTTGAAGTTTTATATGCAGTTTAATATGAAGTTATATGTATTTTGTTGGTAAGAGTTACGAAACTGTATAATTTGACAGTTTGATTTGCACTTTATAATAAGTTAGCTATTTGTTTTGAGTAGTGGTTAAACTGTGTAATTTTGCAGTTTCATTTGCATTTTGAATAAATTTAGATATGTTGCTTGTATAGTGATGAAATGAAACACTATGATGTTGCAGTTTTTATAAGGAAACAGTATGAACAATAGGAATAGCCCATTGTATTTTGTAAAAAGCAACAATGACAACAAGAAGATTAAAAATTCAAAAATAAGAATAAGAGAAGCCAATATTGAACAACAAGAATAAGAATAAGGTGTTGAATGTGTAAAAACAGGGATTTATGTGCAAAAACAGTGTTTAGAATGTTGAAAAACAGGGGACTATATATATATTAAAAGAGGGTTTATACATTTGGAAGTATGTAAAATGTGTATATAAGAAATATTAAAGAATGATGTACAAATGTGAAAAATAATGAATAGGTGAAGAGAGATGTTACTTTTTTTCCCCATTTTTGTGAATCGGAAGTCAGGAACTATGAAATCTCTTCAGAGGGGTGATGGTTCTTCGTGTTGTTGAGAGTCGCCGATTGGAGAATATGAACGGCTTGGTGTTGTGTTGAAGTTGAACGGTTTGGTTTTGTGGTTAGGGTAGGGTTTCAGAGAGAATGGAGTCGAACGGAGGAGAGATGGAGGATTGAGAATGCGATTTCGAGCGGCGGAGATGTAACAGTGTACTGATCAGACTGAGATGATTGTGGGTGATGAAGATGAACGGTTACGTTTTCTGGTTAGGGTTAGGGTTAGGGTTTCAGAGGGGATGGAGTTGAACGGAAGAGAGGTGGAGGACTGAGGAGTCGATTTCGAGCGGCGGAGACGTGACAGTGTAGTGATCGGACTGAGATGATGGGGACGTGGGAGATGGTTGCGCGCGTGTAAATTGGATGATATATTGTGGGTATTTTCGTCTTATTGTTAATTTGAGGACTTAATGGAGTATTAAATTTGTTTTGGGTCTAAATGGGGTATGATATGTTGGGCTTGGACCTTTGGGTCAGTCTCCCATAAAATAATGCGTTAGGCCCATAATGGTTTAGAAGCAAAGATATCATTATAGAAGAATATCGTTCGGGGTGGCAAGGACTGATGGATCTACATTCATCCAATGGACAAGGAACCCCTTAGGTGGGCTATGGCCTAGACTGGAACTGACAAAGGGGGAGGACTGTCCGATCAACCTTCATCTGACGATTAGTGTGTCATGCAACTTGGCCACTATGGCTTGACATCACCATAGTTGTCCGACGAGGACAGATTCAACAATCTGCAATAAAGACAACTTGGCCACTAGTGTAAGTGACCCCTGACAATAGAAGGATCATCCAATCATAAAGGGAATGGATGATCACGATGAGAATCAATCAGCCATAAAAGGAGAATCAAGTAAAGCAGGAAATATAACTCCCCAAAAAATATTAACATTCAATAGATCCAAATTAACTCATAAACGTAATAAAATTCCATCATTTACAAGTGAACAAGATACGTAACTCCATCAACCTTAATTACTAGATCTCCTCATTTCTATTCAAGATATTTCTAAGAGATTTACAAAAGGAATCACATTTATTCATACATTCATCATTCCTATGGCGTGAATATATAGCAAGTAATCTTCAAGATAATAATTTAAAATAGAAACAAATCATTCCCTAAGGGCAACAAGTTTCATGGCTTATACCTGGTTACACATAATGGTTATCAAATCTATACATATATTGCCATTGGCTTGTAAAAATAAAATCAAATAAGAAATGAGCCTTGTGCTCCAAAAAGAATACTCCACGCCTTCACTTTGGCGAAGTCACCACATCTTTACCTGAAAATAGTTCCCATTAAGTGGTGAGCTTAAATCCCAACAGAGATAATTTAAACAAAGTGCATTCAATTTAAAAATATCATGAGGTGCAATGCAAATGTTATGCCAATGCCCAAAATATACATATTCTCATTTTGAAATCCTTATGCCATGCACTTGTTCCAAAACATAACCAATTCAATTTTCCATTTTATAAATAAATAGGTGGTAAATACAACACTGGTAATTCCTAGACTAGTGTCTGTAAGTAGACACTCAAGGTACTACCAAAATCACTTTACCCACTCCCAACTGGAAGGAACTTGATACCTACTCCGTGCATGTTTTTAGTCTCTCATTATAGACCTCAAGCTAACTTAATCTCAATTCTACACCTCTTAACCGGATTCACCAAGGTGTTTATCCCAACTCTGCACATCTCAAATATTCCTAATAAATCAATTTGAAAACCAATTTCTCAATTCCAAAGTGAAAGTTAAATCATGAGGTTATGCAATGTTCAATGACACGCATAAATTTGTAAATTTTACAATTTACCTAATTCGCATACGAATTCTACAATAATCAACACAGCCCTCAATCGGTTGCCAAAATAATTATCTTTATTCAATAAATATTTCAAAATGAACAATTTATAATATGAGAATAATCAACAATCCTCAACAACATCAACATAGTAGGCATTCCTCATTCTTTCTGAAGAATTCATTACTTTCATATAAAGATTTCCAAAAGGAATTCCAACATTCCTAACAACAATTTCATCAACTTCATCTCTTTTGAACAAATACTTCCAAGGTCTCATTTGTTCAATAAACACATATTTTTCCAACACTTATAAGTTCTTCATAACTTAGCCAATATCTCAATTTCAACATTTTAAATTTTTAGGGTTTTATCAAAAATTGGGGATTTCTCATTTTAAAGATATTTTTCATCAAAACCCATGAGTTACACAAAACCATACTCAACTAGCAAGAACCTTCCCAAAAATTTGAGAATCTCCTATTTTTGTACATCAAACAAATCTTTAATAAAAACCCTAATCTTTTCAAGTGTTATATTATCAAAATAACACATAATAAAGTTAAAACACATACACTAAATTTAGAAAATCCCTACCCCAAGTCTATGAGAGGGAATAATGAAAAGCCCTAAAATCCACGGAGTTGAAAACATATCTCCACCAGACAAAACATTCCTCTCGAGATGCTTTCCAAAATGATCCCAAGAACTAGGGTCAAAAAATCAATGAATGTAGGTGAATCGAAAGATTTAGGAGGGTTGGCAAGGATTTCTCTAGAGAGAGATGAGAGAAAAGAGAAAAGTGGAGCGTAGAGAGAGACAGGGAAATGAAAAAGGGAAGGAAAAGTGGATTTGCCTCAAATTTTAAGTGATTGGACATGAATTTCAAAACTAAATTCAAATAGACCTCTCGAGTGGTGGATCATGCACTCGAACAAAGAATTCAAACCCCCAGTATCTCTTTCGTCTATAGAATAGACTGCTCGACCGGTGAAACCTGCGCTCGAGAGTAAAAATCACACTCCCACTATCACAGACTTCAGAACATAAAACTAGATGGATGTAATGATCGCTCGAGCGATGAAAGCACCGCTCAAGCGGACTTAGGTTTTAACTCAGGCCAAAATTGATCTTATGGTATCCCCACCCTTCCCCGGCTCACTCTAACACCCAAAGACTCAAATCTCATCTTGGAAATACAATTTAGAACATGAGGTAAGGTTTAGAATAAAAAGTAAATGGCGATACACAATTCTTAGAGTTCAAAAAACAAACAATAGTTCGGAACACAAGATGATTAATCTGAAATAAACATAATTAAATTGGTTTAAAGACCCGGGACATCACAAGAAACACATACCAAGATAATCAAAAAAATACTTAAATACAGTCATTTTCCTATTCCGTATAATGACCAATCAATATAATGACTTGATTGTTGAAGGGTCCTCTCGATCTACGCAGGTCGAAGATGATCACTAACTTTGGTTTTTCTTGTAGATTAAAGGATTGGGCACACCATCTCGCTATTTCACTGTGGAGATAATTTCACCATCCAGAGTGACTTTTTAATTTTTTAACTAAAATAGTCAAATTGTCTATTTAACATAATTATATTAAAGGTCTTGCTAACAAATGCCTAGTGTACAAGTAAAAGATAAAAATAAAAATAAAAAATAAAACAAATTGAAGAGCACAATATATTTTTCACTAAATTCAATATATTTTTATTGAAATTAATACAATTTTTAACATATTTATATATTTTCAAGAAACTTTTTACATACTTCCCAACGCTAAACAATGTCCATGTTGCACTTGTTAACATTTGCCTTATATTAATCTTTTAAATTGATCAAAATTAATACAAATAATATGAAATTACAATGATCAGAAAGGAAAAACATGTCACAATATATTAGATGTGATATTATCAAAATTGTTTTTTTTTATTTATTAATTTGACTAATAAATTATTGATAAAAATAGAACTAAATGTTATGTGAATTAAAATCTTAGCGAAACTTATTGTAAAATTGTGAGACTTCTTATATTTTCTTCAAATTTCAAAAAAAGTTAGTGTAATTTATCCTTTTTTCTTTTATCATAATTCATACATTTAAATTACTTTGACCTCTCTTAAAATTTGAAAAAATATGACAAATTCTATAATTTTGGCATATTACATTGAAATCCCTTAAGGTTTAATTCATGTCATCACTTAACTTCTTTTCATTAATAATTCATTACTCAAATAGATAAGAAAATAATAATATTGTAATATTTTTTACACTAAATATATATATTTATTATTTATCTTTGTGTATTCACATTATTTATATTAGCTTTGGTCCATTTAGAATTATTAAAAAGAAAATCGATATAATTATGCCAAAATTGTAAGTTTACGTACTTTTTTTAAATCTCAAAAAAGGATAATGTAATTTACCCTTTGAAATATTAAATAATATTGTAAAACAAGTCGAAAGTTTCTAAATAAGTTAAATTTAAATATATTTTAAAATTAATTTAAAAAATTTACTAACCGATAAATTATTTTAGTTTAGCTAATTATCTGTTCAATTAAAATTTATTTGATATCTGTTCAAAAAATAATTTTATTAAAATTTAACATATTTTAGAATTCGTTAAAATTTTAAATAACTTAAAAAATATTAAAATTTCAATAATTTTTCAATTTCCAACATTTCAATTAACTTAAATAATGTAATACTTAACTCGACTTCACTTATTTATAATCCTTACTATAGAATGAAATAAAAGTGGAAATACCACATTTCACAAAGCATAAGTCGTCACTTCTCACATACAACTTACATCATGATGTAACTTGATAGTTTTATCTAGTTTAAGTGAGATCATTTTCAATAAATCGTGTTAATTTAATTCTACTAACGTCATAATTTTACATGTTATAGTAAAATTTTATATTTTGAAAAATCGCTTTGACAGTAGATGTCATGACCCCATTCCACCCCAAACAAGATAACATTGTGACTCACCAGTAGTTCCCAATTACCAAAGGCCTAACAAGACAAGACACGATAAAACAGTACTAACAATCCTTGGCGTTATGCGGAATCATTTGTCCATTAATTATCAAAACTCCATTTAGAGCATATGCATAAATCAAATGAAAAATATAAACATAACTAAATGGTGAATTTAGCAATCTAAATTGTGGGTTTTAACATTTCTCTAACATATAACACTACAGGAAATTAGAGATTTAGTGGCGTTTAATTAACGACGTTTTATTAAACGTCACTTTTTCTAATAATTAGTGGCGTTTTTTAAACGTCGCATTTGTTAATAATCAAAACGGTACCGTTTTGTGCATAGAAGGTGAATTTAGCAATCTAAATTGTGGAAAAGCCATTTTTCCAGTAGTGTAATGAGAAAGTGAGATGCTGTATTCATTCATGCTGCAGCAATTTCATGTCTTTTACTCTGTTCTAATCATTCATGAGAAAGTGCTAACTTAGATTACTTCAATTCTTGGTGGGAACAATGCTTACATGCAAGGCATGCATTGTTAGAACTTGGAAGGATTGCGTGTAAACTAAATGGTGTAAACAATTTATTTCCAATTTCTGTATCCACCGAGTATCTGGAGAACAATTTCAGTTCTGCTTATGCTTTTCTGTTTGATGAGAAAAGGATCATACCCATACCATGATGAAAGACATAAAGCAGTTATTATCTATCAAAAAGACATGCAACATAAATAAAGTTTTATGAAGATAGTATCTGTACCGTGTGTGCCGAAATTTGAAGGGAATTGATTCAAGGTCATAAACATATATTGAGTCATCACTGCTACCAGCAACAAGCTCTCGCCCATCAGTAAAAAATTTCACAGAAAATATTCCAAAAGAGTATCCTCTATCGTCATCAGAGAAATCCAAACCATCATGAATCTCCAGCACAACATATATTAGTTGTTGTTCACCAAATTGCAGTGTCTACTAAATTCCAAAACAAAGGATTTTTGTACTTAATATCGTGATGTTTGCATGAGATTCTGTTGCTGCGGATCCAACATTAACAATATGGACAATAGGTGACATGCTGGCATAAACCTGTAAAAATGATAGCCAAATTGACAGAGAATGAGATTTCTTTAGAGTCAGAGAGAGAGAGGGAGCAAAAACCAAACATAATGTAATTTTGAATATGCTACAAATGATACTGTAAGGATCTCAATTAACCAATTGCAGTATCTTCCAAACAGTTCTTCCAAATAAGGGAGCACCTTTTAACATCATAGATATAACTGGGAGAGGGAAATGCATGAGAGTGAATAATACAAAGAAATGCCACAACATACCTGCATGTCTTGATGAACACAAATTTCCAATCATAGTTTGCATCTTCACATGCATATTTCAGTTGACACAAAAGCAAAAGAACTCACCAAATAGCGTTGATCTGGGGAAAGGGATGTATCGTAATTGTCCATCGCAAACTTTTGGCAAGAATGTTTTTTTGAACTTTCCACCCTTTATCCACGTTATATATTCTAATGTTGCTTCCCTGTATTGAGAAAGAACAAATAAATAAATAACTAAATCTGAATCAAACTTTACATTTTTCCTTCTCCTAAGAGAACAATCAGAACAGACTTAACATGCACATTAAAGAGCTGTCAAATTTTAAATTTCTCAGACCTAATTCCAAAACAAGAAAGTAGTACTTGAAACCCTGCAACAAAGAGGGAACCATCAGCTGAAAACTGGAGACATAAGCCCGGGTAGTCATCTCAGGCGACAACAATCGAACAAAAACAGAGCCGAGAGGGAGAGAGAGGATCTCAGGTGACGGTGACCAACAAGGAGGTGAATCGGTGCTCCGGTTGCCGGCCAACGCGAGGAGGAGCGGCGGTGAGAGTGGAGGGGAGAGGAGCGGCGGTGAGGGAGATGGAGAGGGAGAGGGAGAGGGAGAAGGACGCTGGAGAGAGAGAGAGAGAGAGAGAGAGAGGCGCTATTAATGGTTCAGGGTTGGGTTTGGTTTGGTGAGAGTGTGAGATATTTTATGTAACTGTTTGTTGGTAAAGGTATTTTATAATTCCTTCTAAATATTTGAAATGTCTCACTCCAAAACATTTACTTCTTTGGCGACTAAAATTTAATTTTGTCGCTGAAAACAAACTTTTGGCTAGCAAAATTTTGGTCGCCAAAGGTAAAAAACAATTTTTTTATTTTTCATTTTCATTCGACAAAACGAATTGAAAAATTATAATTTTTTTCTAAAATTTCAAAAAAAAATTCAATAAAGATAAAAATTAACAAAAAAATAGTAAATATTTGTTGCTTATTTGAGAGAGAGAGAGTTGGAGGAGGGCAGAGGCGTGATGGCGGTGATGCTCCCGTACCTGACGCCGACGGAGACAAAGGCGAGAGAGAGAGAGCTGGAGGAGGGCAGAGGCGTGAGAGAGTGAGAAAGAGAGCGAAAATAAAGAAGTAATAAAGTTCCCTCCGAAATTTCCCTCCGATATGAAGCAAAATTTTTAAATTTTGTAATTACAATGGCCGACTAATATTTAGTCGGTAAATGTAAAATAACAACAATTTAAAAAATTAAAATAAAAGTAACAAATATATTAAAATTATATTTAAATAAAAATATAAGTAATAAAATTATAAATTAAAAAAAAGGCAAAAATTAAATTATCTTAAATATTTGTCCTAATATTTTTTGTACTGAAAAATATAATAATATATTTTAAAATTTTATATTCTTATATTTTATATTCTTATATTTTCTTATATTCTTATATTTTAAAATTTTCTGACAAATAATAATATATTCTTATATATTTTAAAATTTTATAAGAATATATTTTAAAATATTATATTCTTATATTTTATATTCTTATATTCTTATATTTGCTTATATTCTTATATTTTAAAATTTTTCTTATATTTTCTTATATTCTTATACTGTAAAATATAGTTAATTTTTTTTTGGGACTCCTAGGACAATAATCAATTTGATTTAGAATTTTAGAACATGCAATATGTATATTTTGTCACAGATAAAGACAGATGAAGAAATCATGTGTCAAGTGGATTTGATTAATTTATTATTCAGTTGTAACTAGTTTATTATATTAAATATTTAATCACAAAATACACCCAAGATTTTATCTTAGTAACAAAGTAAACCTTAAATTAATTTTAGAAGATGATAAACCATTTGGATTCTAGTATAGCCTAATAAAGCCAATTGGCTTTTACCACTTAATTCAATAAATCTGATTGTTTTATTAATATACCTACTACTAATGGGAATTCATTTTTATTTAATTACTAAGCATGTTTCATTTTCATTTTTATTTTTATTTTTATTTTTATTTTTATTTTTATTTTTAAAAAAGAAGCTTCTTTCAATTTTATTTTTCTCATTTAAAAAAAAAAGAAAGTCAAATTTCAAGTGGAGACATAAAATGTCATTGTTGTTAATCTTTTCATATTTGCAAAACAAAAAGAAATTTAAGATTTGACAATCTCTATACGAAAAATTCAAGATTTGACAACCTTTTCATAAAAATAAAAATAAAATAACTATTTTGTTTAGTCAAATTTTCACTAATGGTATTGTTGTTAATAAAATAAAATAAGTATTTTGTTTAATCATTTTTGGCGACCAAAATTTTGGTTGCCAAAGATCAAAAATAAAATTTTTTATTTTCATTCGGCTACCAAACAATTTAGTAGCCAAAAGTAGGTCTACAGCGACTAAAAGTTATTTTGTCGCTGAAAATATATTTTTGGCGACCAAAATTTTGGTCGCCAAAGATCGAAAATAAATTTTTTTATTTTCATTCGGCTACCAAACAATTTAGTAGCTAAAGGTGCCTCTACGGCTACTAAAATTTATTTAAGTCGCCAATTGTGATATGTTTAGCTACTAAAAATTTTTTTAGTGGCCAATTGTAATATTTTTAGCTACAAAATTTATTTTAGTCGCCAATAATCAACATTCCCCTACTAAAAAAAATTAGTAGCTAAAAAGTTCACTTTTGCTGACTAAAATTAATTTCGGTAGCCAATTCCCACACTTTTGGCGACTAAATTTGTTTTGGTAGCCAAAAATGGTCGCCAAAAATGTGTTTTCTTGTAGTGACTAGAGCGAAGCTTCTTGTGCTTGAGCAGTGTTTGAAAACTCTCAGTATTTTTGCAGGTCTGCAAAAGTACTAGGAGGGTGCATTCTTCACTTGAGCTGTAATTCCTATGCTCGAGCAGTCACACCTTGTTGTGTCTGTACGCTTGAGTGACACTTCATGCGCTCGAGCAGTCTATTCGAATTCAGCAACTATAAAAGTCACTTTTGGTCACATCTGGATCACTTCTCTCTCTCTCTCTCTCTCTCTCTCTCTCTCGTTCTGCCATTGTTGAGCTTTCAAGCTCTTTCTACCTAGTTTTCATATACTTTTATACATCTTTGACCCCTAGTTCCTTATACAAAAATGTAGAGCTCGTGAGAGCTTCCATTTAATCTGAGCAGATCGTGTTTTCGTTGAAGTTGGATTTTCAGGCTTTCTTCTCTTCATTGCTTGAGGTAGAGATTCTTTTGCTCCTTTTTAATACTTCGCCTATAGATAGACATGTGGTAGATGTTCATTGCATAAAAATCATGTCCGTTATGGACTTCTTCTAAAATCATATAAGGAGATCTTGGGTTTGAATGCTTGGAGTAGAAATCGGGCAATTGATTGTGGTTTGGGTTAATTGGAGGGAAGCTTAACTTGTTTATATTGTTGCAAAGGAGAAGAAGCCCTAATTTCATATTTGACCTAATGAATTAAAAAGGGTAAAATTGAATAATGTTTGTGTTTTGATCATTTGAGTTGTGTTATTGTGTTGTTAACATAAAGGGAGGGAGGGGGGAATTAATTTTAGTATTGGGACTTATTCGAATAATCATATTGAGTTAAGCTGGAATATGGCTTGGAATTCATGAATGAGGTTTTATTGAAATGTGAAAATTGATTTTTGGAAAGAAAAAGGACCTAGGCATGTAAATTTGGAAAATAAAAGGGTCGATTTTTTAAAAGAAGGAAACAAAAGAAAGAAACTATGACGTGTTGTAAATTCAGACATAAACTTGAGGTTGGGTTTTGAAACCATTGAATATTGTTATTATTATCATTATTGTTGGACTTAAGGTCAGGTAAGTATCGGCTTATCGTATTATGTGTATTTATATATTTTGCTTATAGGTTTTGTGCTTAGTCATTGGTGGAGGATGACAGTGTAATATTGAATAGATTTTGTGTATGTAGTACACTCAGGTTAATTATATTTGTGAGTTATGTGGTGGTCGGAAATGTGTATGCGCTAAGAATAAGGGATGCCATTACCTTCCAGCTAACATCTAGAGAATTGGTTGAGCTGAGAATGTGGGGTACCAGTACCTTCCAGTTGGCACTTAGAGAACTTGGCAGATGTATCACTACAAGAAATTGCATTTTTCACAACGCAACAAAATATGTTGCTAAAAGGAAAAACTTGTCGGAAAAAAGTTTCACTGACACACAAAGTTACGTCAGCAACACCTAGGTAAAAGTGAGTCGGCAAAACTTTTTGCTGACAAAATTATCATTGCGTTGGTTAAAGTAATGCCTAGCGACAAACATAGTCGTCGTTAAAAATTTTCATCCATTGTCGGCAATTTACATTGCGTCGGTAAAAGTAGTTCAAATATGATGATTGTATAGCACTTTTCCTGACACAAATTTGCATCGGCAAAAAATATAGTTTTTGCAACAAAATGAGTCGGCAAAAGTAAACTTTTGGCGACACATTTACATCAGTAAATGTTGCCATTTGTCGACGATTTGTTTGTCGATAAAGCTTTACTTTTAGCAACGATAAATTTGCATTGACAAAAAATACACTTCTAGCAACACAATATGAGTCGGCAAAAGTAAACTTTTGATAACACATTTACCGACAAGTTGTTTGTCGAGAAAGCTTTACTTTTTGGCAACGACAAATTTACATCGACAAAAATAATGGAAAATCATTTATATTTTTTTTTATAAGATTTATAGATTTACAAGAGGCGTCCCTCAGGCATAGCAGAGCTATCAACAACAAAACACAAGAAAACAAAAGCTAAATAAGGCACCAGAGCCTAACAACTAAACAACACTTCCCACCAAACCAAAAAGAAACTAACAAAATAAACACGACTAATAGAACAAACTGCAAGATACAACTAACAGCCAGCATCCAAAACAGACGGAGGCATGCACCCAAAAACAGAAAAATAACAAACTGCTACAGAAATGGAAGAACATTATTTGTGTAGTTATTCAGTCCTTCAATCTCAGCACGTGTATCATCCGCAAAAAAGTCTCCTCACTGTTGAACTACCAACCCTGCACTTGTTTTGATTCTTTAATCCCTTCATTTCCTCATTGTACTCCCTTGGAAAAATCCTCATCAATTTCCTTTCCAAATGCCAATGAATCTCCGATATCAGTTATCCCATTACCCTTAGTGGTATGTTGTTTTCAAGACTGATCATCACCCTTAATGGAACATGGTTCATTGTTGGTTCCCTTAAAAGCCATGCTACGAGCTGCTAAACCAGAGGCCTGTAAAGCTGCTGTGCGGACTATAGTGAAATTCCTTCTGACGGATCCTGTGTCAATAAGTAATAATTACAATTCCAGACTTACATAACAGTTAAGTCACGTGCATCACTTGACCTTCAGAATTCAAAGCTTCTAAAAGAACAAAAGAAGTCATTCCACATTCTACCAGCATTCGGGTCAAAGGTAATTAGCTACCAGCATTGAGTAATGATTTAATTTTTTTCAATAAGAAATTGGAAAAAATAAAATAAAATTTGGAAATGAAAACCTATACTTCTTTTGTTATTGATCCAGCTAAAACAGATTTCCTCAGTTAATGCACAAAATCATAATAACTTTTATGAAAGTTTCATCTGCTTGACTAATAGATTTAGAAAATTTAAGCAAATAGATAAAGAATAATGATAGGTAATTGAGATGTGATCATGTGAAACGAAATTAGTAAGAACAACAATAATTGTCATTTACTAAGAAAAAAGACGGACCTGTACTGCGTTGTTCATTAATCAACCCATCTAATTCTGCTTCACAACCCTTATCGTCTTGTTTTGAAATAATGGTATATAGCTTATTCTCCTGGTTCATTGGATAACTGCCAACTATGTTTACAGAATCATCATTAGATAACTCTTCAGTATCACCCAAAACTTCTGTTCTGGTTGTTCCTCCGTCATCGGTATCAACAACTTCATCATCACACTCATGTAACAACTGGGTGTCCATGTTCTCAGCATCGTAATGATTATCCAATACTTGAGTTTCACCCACAAGACTCATGACTTGGGTCTCAAACAACTTCATCATCACACTCATGTAGCAACTGGGTGTCCATGTTCTCAGCATCGTAATGATTATCCAATACTTGAGTTTCACCCACAAGACTCATGACTTGGGTCTCAAGTGGAACGGTATCAATAAACGACAATGTACTTTGTAGAAACTGTAACTCACTAAAGTTCTTGTCCTTCAATTTGTTACCTATTGCAATAAATGGGCAAAATATAATGTAACATTTTAATCATGCATATGTCAATTTTGTACATCTAATTAACTTGACATGTTAAAACTGATACTTGTACACTCTTGGATTCCTCACGTGTGCCAAGTCTGTGTACATCATTACTGAGTCATCATAAGAAATCAGCCAACTGATATTATGCATAAGAAACACAACATTTATCTGCCTTACTTCAACTAATTTTTCTTTCTTCAACTAGATATTAGAATACATGGGTTTATGGGCCATCAATGATGAAAGTGTTGGTTCACTACTCAATTTGGTACCAATAATCTTAGTTTGCTTTGAATTTCTTGTTAAAACTCTAGAACTAGACAAACTTGATCTCTTCCTAGACATGAATATTTCTTAGACCATGACCTATTTTGTTCTTCTCTTCTGGAAGAACCTTCACACATATTTTTGGTACCTTGATTAGTGTCTTCGTTGTCATGGTCAGCCACGTTCAAACCAAAGCACAGTTCTTGCATTGCTTCAGCAGCCACAAATGCATAGCAACACAACAGCACACAGCAGCATTACAGCAGGACATTAGCCCTGCAGCAGGCCAGCAGCACAGCAGCACAACAGTACAACAGCGCACGGCACAGGAGCACTACAGCATGCTATCAGTATATCAGCAAAACACACCGGCTCCAGCAGCACAACAGCAAACCAGTACCAGCACCAGCACCTGTTCAAACAACAAACCAGCAAACCAGCACAAGAAACACACTAACCTGCTCAAGAACCACATACAATAATATGATGTCTATAACGGGCCCATATAGGGCATATAAACCACCCGGAAATGGAAACTCAACCAATGTTGTTACAAACAAAAACAATATCATATGATTTTCAAACTACCTAATAATTTTACATTTCAAATTGCATAACAGTTTTAAAAAAAAAAAGAATGTTAATAACAATGTACATGTTTGACCATCCAGAACTCAATTTCTCCTTTTAGTAAGAAAATATATTAAGAAAAAAAAGAAAAACAGTGAAAGCATATGCATTTAGATAAATTTTAGAAATATTCAATTTTTTTTTTTTTTCAAACAATCCATGTCCACACATGAGAAAATAATTTTTTTTTTCACATTGTGATTATGTGAACAAAACACAAAATTTTATTAATCTAAAACTGCAAATCCCACATTCAAAAAATATATTAACACCACTCAAAATTATAGATTTATTGATTTACCCTTTTGTTTTATTCACACACTTCGATAATGTGTGAACAAAATCAAACTCCACTTATGAACACAAAAGCAAAGCACAAAATCTGCATGAATTGAAAGATGGACATCACACTGTCTTCTTCTTAAGTTACCCAATGTCAACTAAACTAAATGAACAACTATGTTAATATTGTTTGGGAATCATGATTCTCTCTCATTTTTTATATATTTTTTCATAAAAAATCCAAAAAGCCAACTAAAATAGTCAATTCCCAAATGAGAAATATCTTTATCTTTTTCTTCTCCTTCTCCTTTTTCATCTTCACCAAACTGTTATTATCTGATTAATCATCACTTAGTGCCAAACAATAAGGTTAACAAAGTGTTTGTTTTTTTTTGGGTAGGATACATCTCAGTTTTTTACCTTTAGCATCTTCTTTGCCTTCTCAATTTGAAGATGACCAGGATGACTTGTAACCAAGGTTTTAAAAAGCAGCCGCAACCGTTACGTAACCCCGTTATGTAACGGTTTTGGTAGTTACCGCCACCCGTTACGACCGCTTTTACAGTGTGATTGAAATTCACAGGTGTGTCAGCCGTAGCGGTCATAACGGTGCCGTAACAACCGTAACGGCCTGTTACGCACCGTTATGTAACGGTTCCAAACTGTTTCTTTAAAAAAAACACACAAAAAAAAGCTGAAAAATGGGGAAGAGTGATAGAGAGAAGAGGGAAGATAAAGAGAGAAGATGGAGGAGCAAGAGATAGAGAGAGAGAAGAGGAAAGATGAAGAACATGTTATTGATTTGTTGAAACCAAGGTTCTGAAAAGCGGTTGTGGTCACCGTAACAGTGGTGGTGGCGCGGTTGCGGTTGCGGGGTGTAAAGGCCGTGGTGTTACGGTTGCGGTAATCAAAATCGTGAATTTTTTTATTTTTCGCACAATTTAAAAAAAACTTACCGATACGCATATTTTTTTTCTCTATGATCCTATTTATTGGGTTTGAAATAAATATTGATCAATTTTTTGTAAATTTTCAAGTATGATCCAATATATTTCATATTTTTAAATCACTATAAACTGAGTTTTTTACATTTTATTTTAATAATTAATGACTTTATATTATACAAAAAATCAATCACTAACTATTATATACAAGATAAACAACGGAAAAAGTAAAAGAATAAATAAGAGCCTATATATATACATATTTTAAGCAAGCCAAATAAATAAAGACCACACTTATTATTATTATTATCAAACACTATATAGATAGACACACACAAACAAAATTATTATTATTATTATTATTATTTTCAAACAATATATAGATAGACACACACAAACAAAATAATTGAGTGATAGCAGCTGAATAGAATAGTATAGGCCTTACAGTTTCAACAAATCAATAACATGTTCTTCATCTTTCCTCTTCTCTCTCTCTATCTCTTACTCCTCCATCTTCTCTCTTTATCTTCCCTCTTCCCCCATTTTAAACTTTTTTTTGTGTGTTTTTTTGAAAGAAACAGTTTGGAACTGTTATATAACGGTGCGTAACAGGCCGTTACGGCACCGTTATGATCGCTACGGCTAACACACCTCTGAATCTTAATCACACTGCAAAAGCAGCCGTAACGGGTGGCGGTAACTATCAAAACCGTTACATAACGGCGTTACGTAACGGTTGCGGCTGCTTTTTAAAACCTTGGTTGAAACTGTAAAACCTATACTATTCTATTCAGCTGCTATCACTCAACTATTTTGTTTGTGTGTGTCTATCTATATATTGTTTAATAATAATAATAATAATAATAATAATAATAATAATAATAATAATAATAATAATAAATGTGGTCATTATCTATTTGGCTTGATTAAAATGTGTGTATATATATATTTAGACTCTTATTTATTGTTTTACTTTTGTCATTATTTATCTTATATATAATAGTTAGTGATTGATTTTTTGTATAATATAAAGTCATTAATTATTAAAATAAAATATAAAAAACTTAGTTTATAGTGATTTAAAAATATGAAATATATTGGATCATACTTAAAAATTAACAAAAATTAATCAATATTTATTTTAAACCTAATAAATATGATCATAGAAAAAAAAATATGCGTATTGGTAAGTTTTTTTTAAATTGTGCGAAAAATAAAAAAATTCACGATTCCGGTTACCGCAACCGTTACGCTACGACCTTTACACTCCGCAACCGCAACCGCGCCACCGCCACCGTTACGGTGACCACAACCGCTTTTCAGAACCTTGCTTGTAACAAAACCCCCTTCCATATTTCTTCTTTTGGATGGTGACTTGCAATTTCACCATCAATATTAATCAGTTATAATTGAATATTTGTTCTAGTAATAATCTTTTGTCTCTTCACTTTATTTATTTGTTTTTATTTTTCCAATAATTTTCTGTTAACACCCAGATGTCTGTTTCTGTTTTTGTTTTCTAAAATTATATATATACATACATATATATATATATATTAGGGGGAAACTGCAATATTTCATGATTTTCAAAAATCATGGATTTTCAAAAGAAGAAATACTAAATAATATATTGAAACGCTTTAAAAATGATCACAAAGCAAGGAAAAGAGACATTTCAGGAAATGTTCTCTTACAGAGTATATTAGATCAAAATACAAAATGAGGACATTGATATACAGCTTTGATTCTAAACCTAATTCAATCAAATTCCTATAAAACTTACTTCGATTTCACATCAGTAGTTAAATACTTCATATAGCTTATCGACAGTCGCATTTCGAATAGCAAAATCACATGGATATCAAACACAGATCGAAGAAAACCAGATTAATAATAAAAAACATAGACAAACATATATAGAATGCGTAGATAGAGATAGTAGTAGAAGAAGTGAAAATAGACAAGCATAGATTCAGTTAACAAATTGAGAGAGAGAAGCAGGGGAATTCCTATTTACATACCTACGTGTCCTATTTACGTACCGTCTGTCCCTACAGGTCACATTTGGCATCGGGAAGCTTCCCGTTACATCACAACAGTGGTTAGGTGGCTGTTTTGCATTGGCATTCTCAACTCTAATTGCTAACCTACGTGTCCTATTTATGTGCCGTCTGTCTGTACAGATCACATTTGGCACCGAGAAGCTTCCCGTTACATCACAACAATGGTTAGGGCACTGTTTTGCATTTTTGCCCCCCAAACGCCTTTTTTCGACTAAGTTTAAGGCATTCTCGACTCTAATTGCAAACCTATGTGTCCTATTTACGTGCCGTCTGTCCCTACAGGTCACATTTGGCACCAAGAAGCTTCCCGTTACATCACAACAATGGTTAGGGCGTTGTTTTGAATTTTCACCTCCCGAACGCTTTTTTTCGACTAAGGTTATGACATTTTTAACTCTAACTCCCAACCTACATGTCCTATTTACATACCGTCTATCCCTATAGATCACATTTGGCACCGGGAAGCTTCCCATTACATCACAACAATGGTTGGGGGGCTGTTTTGTATTTTCGTCCCCCGAACGTCTTTTTTCGACTAAGTTTATGGCATTTTCAACTCTAACTCCCAACTTACATATCCTATTTGCGTACCATCTGTCCCTACAAGTCGCATTTGGCACAGGGAAGCTTCTCATTACATCGCAATAGTGGTTGGGGGGTTGTTTTGCATTTTCACCCCCCACGCCTTTTTTCGACTAAGTTTAAGGCATTCTCGACTTTAACTCCCAACCTACAGTGGCTTTTTTTATTACACAGACTCAAATCCTGTCTCCTTAATCACCAAACCACCACCTGAGGGTCGCTTTTTTTATTTAAAAATTTAAAAACCACTTTCCGGATCAAATTTCGATCCAAAATTGAGGAAATGTTTCATTGGGCAATGATACCCCCACCTTATCACAAACCAATGACAATGCAACACCTCAGTCAATTCCGATAAAAAAATCAGCCAATCAATAAATTTTTTTCGAAAATTATATAGATAAGCTACAAACTACCAAATAAGTTTTCATTAGTGTGCAAATGATGGACATGGTTAGATGGCAATATCAAGTTTAGAACATGATGACATAACAGATTGCAAATAGCAGAAGATGATGCTAACCAGTAACCACCATCAGTTGTTTTAGTTTGCTGCATTTGCAGAAGAAAAGCAGCCTTATAGTTAAATAAGACCAACAATCTCAAAATTAAGTGGCATCTTGTCTAACACTCGACTAATATCAGCTCTAATGCCTCTACCGTCAGATGAGGCATATAGTTCTGTGATCTTAATTTCTCCATCTGCTATTGAATTCTCATTTCGATGTTCAGAGATTCAAATATTTATTAGTATTGTAACCTACCTGAAGGATCAACATGGATCCATTGAAGTCAATCAGACGATACAATCCTAAAACCCGATTCACATAGATCAGAGCACACCCCTATAGAGACCTCTATACATCATCAACAGTAGCCATCTGGACAAACAATTGAAACCCTCATAATTTAGTTTGCTTTCAAAATACACAATACCAGTACTTGAACTTCCCGAAATGTTCGACCTTGGAGATCAAAAAATAAAATAATAGATAGAAGATCCAAAAGATCTGTCTCCTAAAATCACATTACTGACTGTAGGCATCAAACATGTAAACATTTGACGCAAAACAAATAACATGCAAGGCAAGTAGTAAATTCAGCATTTCCCTAATTCAGCAACCAATTAAATAACATTGCCCTAATTTCAGCATTTCCCTAATTTAGCAACATATTCAATAACATTGCCCTAATTTCAATAACATCTCACCCCAAGCAACTGTCACCTAATCAATGTATACTACTAAGGGGTTGTTTGGAGTGTCCTAAATAAGTGCAGTTTTTGTCTTTTTGGACTAAAAAATTGAAGAAAAAAATATGGATGTTTGGATTAACTTTTTGAATTTTTATAGAAAAATGTGTATTAAAAAATTGTAAAAATTAGTGTGTAGGGAAAAATTAGGATTGGGAGTTGTGCAGCCGTAATTTTTGACTTTTGGTGAATAGTGATAACTTTTTAACTTTTTGAATATTTTTTTAACTTTTTGAATAACTTTTTGGCTTTTTAACTTTTTGGCAACTTGCCAAACTTGGCCTAAATATATCCATCTTTGGATGACATTCCCAGTGTATAGTCGATTATATAAAGATCAAAGTTCTGTATATATGATTTGTGTGTATATGTGTGTGTGTGCACGCGTAAACACACACACAGAGAGAGAGAGAGAGAGAGAGAGAGACGAAACAGAGGACATACCTACGAGACAAAGCGATTATGGTCCAACAACCTTTGCGGTGATGGCGATGGAGACAAAGAGATAGAGAAGAGGGCAGAGGCGTGAGTGAGAAACATGGCGACAAAGGCGTGAGTGAGAGAGGGAGGGTAATCGACTTCTATTATTCACCTTGCTTGTTTTGACTTTTCAAAAAACACTTTTCAGAAAATTCTACTTTCTTATTTTCTATGTTTTTTTGTTTTTACTGAATTTTTAAAAATATTTTAAGCAATTTTTTTACTTTTTAGATACACCTAACATAAATACACCTAAAAAGTAAAAAAATTGTAAAAAAAAATCTTTTAAAAATTCACTAAATACAAAAAATACAAAAAAAATACAAGAATTCAGTACATTTTTTGTATTTTTATGTATTTATTAATTTTTTAAAATATTTTTTCACAATTTTTTTACTTTTTAGATACATCTAAGTAAGATTTATCTAAAAAATCAAAAAATAAATGTTTAAAATTTAAAAAATATTCACTAAAAAAAAAACACGAAAACCAAAAAAGTCAGTTTTCAAAAAACTTAATCCAGAAAACGCAAACCAAACAAACTGATTGTTTCCCTAGTCTTTTTTTCAGGACAAGCCACAAATTTTCGTTGTTAATTTATTTAGGAATAATGCAAAAATTTTAATCCTCCCTCCAAAACTTTTCGTCACAATTGGCTACTATATTTGAGTCAGTAAAAGTAAATAAATACCGACTAAATTTTTTTTAGTAGCTAAAGATCGCACATTTAAAGACCAAATTATTTTTTAGTTGCCCAAAACCTTATTTCCACGACTAAAACACGATTAGTAGTCGAAAGTGAAATAAATATCGATAAAATAAATTTTTAGATTATCTCAAATTAGCCATCTCAACTTAAGAGCATATTTGGACTTGATGGATTCATTTTGTGATCTAATTCGATGATTACTTTAATTTTACAATTCAATAACAAGAATATTTAAAATTATTTGAAAAGTTATAATAAAAACACAACTCACTAAGTCATCTCGTTTCACTAGCAAAACGTTTACCGACAAATAGTGTTATCATTGCTAAATGTTTAACTTTTTGCCCGCGCCAACTTATTGTCTCCAAAAGTAAGTGCACTAATAGCAACGCCTATTGTGTTGCTAAAAAATAAGCCTCGTAGCTAAAATTTTTGAAATTTTGGCACCAACCAATAATTTTGGCGCTTAGTGAATGTTATGTTGTTTTAGCGACGGTAGTAAATTACGTCGGTGAAGGTCTACTTTTACCAACGAAATTCATCACAGTGTCGCAAAAAACATACTTTTGGTTATGAAAAATTGACGTCGTCGCCAAAAGTGCAATTTCTTTTAGTGTACCATTACCTTCCAGCTGGTGACGGGTAAGTTGGCGTGAGTATTGAAAAGGTGGATCCTTGGCTTACTGTGCTTGAGGCAGGTAGAGCGTAGTTGGGTTTCTCGTTATTATTCTCAGTTCTCTTTATGTGTTTCATGCACAGTGGTGATTATTTTATGGAGGATGTCACTTGTCTTATATGGTTATGTGAGGAGTATTTTATATGTATCGTCTTCATGTTCATTTGGGATACTTCTATTCAAAAATTGTAGAATGAAATTGGTGTAGGTTCAGTAATCGAAGAAAACGTAATTGGGTTCTATGGGTTTGTTTTGAAAATTGGTTGTCGTCAGGTGAGTTTAAAAATTGAAATGGCAACAAGAAGAAGGAAAGACAAATGGTTGTGGTATTGAACAAATTAAACATTTTTTGAGGAAATTATCTATGTAAGCATATCTTCATGTATTAACTGACACTTAAGTATATGGTATGACTTAAAGCATTCATGATCATAGCTATCTGTATGTTGTGATTGTTTAGGATCATGTAGGGATCCCTACTGGACTTTATGTTCATCCCACATTGCTAATCCTTTTTCAAGTGTATATCGAGAGGTGGTTCAAGATCTAGGATTTTCATTATCTGTTAGCCACGGGGCTTTTTATTTGTTGGCTGAATGTCGTTGTTGTAAAAGAGGGTTGAACCTTTTCTCTTATATGTAATGGTGTAAGCTTGCATGCAATTCAATTAATTATAGCCCATGTTGCATTCATTATGTATTCGGATGAGCGAACTTTTACTTAATTGTCCTTGTTAATGTATTGAAGTTCCATACGTTATCTCTGAAATTGTATAATAATAAAAGATTTGGTAATGGTATCCGAGCATTTAAAAAGTGGGATGTAACAACTTGGTATCAAAGCGAGCCTTGTTTGAATACTTTGGGCTTATAGGGAGTGGTTTTTACCACATCAGGTTTGCTATGCTTGATAAGGACGTTGTATGGTGTTAGGATTTATATGTTGCATTTATATGAGCATAGGATTAAGTTTCTTGAATAGTGCTTGTAGCTGGTGAACTTGCTTTGAGGTCTTATCGGAAACATGCCTAATCAACATGGTTTCTGATGAGAATTTCTTGAGAGTTCTGAGATTTCCTTTGGCCTCAAATTCAAATCAATTATAATATAACAATGGGGCTTAGCGGAAGTAAAAGCATAAAATAATAATGAGCCATTGAGCAGTGCATACATGCCGAAATCGCAAGTAGTAAAAACCAACTTTAACTTCATAACTTAATACAACTTATATACAATAGCCCAAAGATAGATTTCTCACCCAACATCATTCATACAAGTTGCAAAATTATCCAAAGAAACATAAACAAAACAAGGCAAAAGTTAGGTTGATAATGCTTGACTCCTCTCGAGTCCAAGCTCACCCCTTCACAAAGGCGCTTTCCATAAGGCTTCAAAAGGGTAGACACCGAGATAACTTTAAACGTGACATCCCGCTTGCTCACCTACATATATATATATATAAGGGAGAGGGATGAGCTGGAGCCCAGTGACAATTACAATCATATCTCCTATTTTCAAAACAGTATAACATTATCAATAAGCGGTTCAATAAAATTCAATCATTTCAATCCCTTTCTTGCAATAGCAATTAATAATCAATCAATTTACTTGGTACACCTAATAGAGTTCAGTAAACAATGTGCCAAAGCCAATAGGACCACTAAGGTCAATCTAATGGGACCTTAACGGGTCAATCAATAATTCAATGTGTACCTTTAAGGTCTAACATCAATGATCTATGTGCTTTAATGAATCCAATGGGCCATGATATTGTTTCCCCCAGGCAAGGGTCTCACTAAAGGATACCACAAATGCGTTTCAAAAATGGACATTCATTCATAAATAGCAAAATAGAATTCAAAATACCAATCTTGAACAATTTCCAAGTACATTTCAAACATAGCTTTATAAAGACATTACTCATAGTGAGTTAGATCGATACTAGGCCCCAAACGTCCACCTACACAAATCACATAACACCAATACACATTGAATCACACGTTCAAAATGAGTAATATATCTTAATTATTCTCTTACATGCGTTTCTAGTTTATTCCATGATTAAGGATATGGTGAAGTTATAACTATAACGGCCCCAAAATAATGGAACCCGATTCATCGAGATTAACTCATATTCTTAGTTCAATTAACATTATCAACATAATTAACATGCAGAAGCAATTGATATACTTGATAAGTCGTTGATCAACATTAATACTAAATCTCTGTAATTTCATTCATGAATGTCATTTGAGATTTACTAAAGAGAGTCATATGCAATTATACATACACAATGCCTAAGACTTGAATCTATGGCATGTGACTACAAAAGTTAAAGCGAAACAAGTAAAGGCCTATTGTAGACACCCCATTTTTGACCACTCTTACAACTAAGGCAGTCTGCCTCCTCTGTACCATGATGAGTAGTCGGTCGATCGTCCGAAGGATCTTGTTACTATAAGCTCGAGGAATCTGCAGAACAAAGGAAATTGAGAAAGGCAGATAAAAGTAACTGAACAGTAAATAGTAATGGCTGAGAATAAACTAAAGTGCAATATGGACAAGCATAAAAAGAAAGTGTACCTGCTTCAAGTCAGGGGCAAATACAAGTCTGCGGTCTCTCCCCTCGATGGGCTCGAGCGGGATCTGCTCAATCACTCAATCTGGACGCATGTACATAACCTTGGTAGGGAGCGCAGGCAATCCAGGAATGGGGGCGGCGACAGGCGCACCTCTAGTGAGCGCCTCACCAGCTCCAGCAGCAGGGGCAGCAGCAACCTCCGGTATAGCTCGAACCATGCCCGGGGTAAGAGGGGCCATCACCCGAGTACGCAAGAAGGTCATAAAGTCGCTAGGCTCATGGTAACGGTCGCCGTCCTCCTATCATCAACAGGTCCAGGTCAGGACTGTCCTGTAAATCATCTATAACCCTCATGCCAGCAGGGAGAGGATGTGGAACATCAAGGTCAGCCACTCCCCAAGTTTGGCAGATGAATCTCTTCCCCTGGTAGTATGCTCGGCCAAAAGGGCCCTCAAACAAGATCCTCAGCGTAGAAGCATGCCAGACAACGGTATAGGTCACCCTCGACTCATGGGGAATGCCTGCCCAAGGGTGCCAGTCGACCTAAGGAAATCAACATAGTGTTAGAATGGCAGTACAGTGTCAGAATCAGTGCAGTGTCAGAATGGCAGTACAGTGTCAGAATCAGTGCCGTGTCGAGGTTAGTGCAATGTAAGAATGGCAATGTGGTACAGTGCAACAGTACAATAGCATATGAATGACGATGTGGGAAATAGGGCAATACCTGGTCTGTTGTGATGTGGGAAAGTTACGATCCACCAGGCGACGCCGCTCGAATCGTGAGTTATAGTACCGAGAGCGTGGTACGGACAACTCGATCGGCCTCACTGGAACTGGGGCCAATGAAGTAAAGTAGGTGTAGACCTAAAGCTAAAAATCAAAGATAGATAGATGCCATGAGAAAATAGATCAAATGAATGAGAAATGCAACAGTGAACAAAATACAAAGTGCATCAGGAAGATGAATGTAAGATGTACCTCCCAAACCCTCCAGTAGCCACCAAGTGAATCCGCCTTGCGGCGGGAAACAGAGCTCATATAACAGTATAAGGTGATTAAACCTGCACCCCCATAGTCGTAATCCGCTATCTAAGAAAGATGTACCAGTGCCCTGAAGATGTACAATCTTACGGTATTCTTCCTGTTCGCAAACAGGGTAGAACCGAGAAGATATGTCAGAAAGCCACGAGTGTACTAAGCAACCTCCTCCGCAGTAACCGGCTGTGTACCAGAGAAATGGTCATAAGACTAGTTGTAGCGCACCATCCCATGGCTAGTGGTGTTCGGAATTGCTTCAAGAAGCTGGAGCTGTGCATCTCTCCACTTATTCATATCTGGATAAAAAGGGATTGGGCCACCGACCCCAACTCGTAGACCGGTCAGCATCGAGAAATCATACGAGGTCAGTATCATCTCCCCGGTAGAAGAGAACTGAAATGAGCTGGTGGTGTTCCACCATCTCTCTACTAGGGCCCTGTAAAGCAAAGACTCAGCCCTCATCTCTATGAGTCCGAAATAAACGGGACCGAATCTGGCAGCATCCGCCAAAGCGCGGACCTCCGTAGGAAGCTGCTCCTACCAGCGCCGGGTGCTGGAGATAAAGCTGTAACTGCCTACCTTCCTGGTGATCACCTATCAAATAAAAGTTTTATCAGTGTATGTGCAGCATGGGTAAATGATTTGTTCATCAAGTTTAACGCTTCAACATGTGTGTAAAGTAAAATACAAAGCAAAATGGGGGAGGAGTTGTGTACCATAGAAGCATCGGCAGAGATATGCTCCATGGGTTCTCGCAATATGGTATCCTCGTTTAGCTCGAGGATGAAACCCTCGAATCTTAGTATACCACCAGGAGGTGGCGCGTGTGTGCGTGGTTGGTAGGTGGCCGCATCAAAAGGCCTCTCGGCTAGAGGGAGTAATGCAGCGGCTTCCTCCGCCTTCATGTCTGTACCGAGGGCAGCACCAACACCTATGGCAGGCTCTGGAATGGGGACCTCATCACTAGCCATGAAAGATTGAAGAAAATTGAAGGGGGTGAGTGAAAATGGATGAATTCCCAAAATTCCCAAATCCTAAGAGAGGGAGATAATGAAGAAATTGGGGAAAATCAAAGGGGAGCAAGAGAAACTTGGGAAAAGGGGTGAAAAAGTGAGTGAAAGCAAAGGAAAACTCAAATTTCAACCAAAACAAGTTTTAATCAGTTCAAAAGCTAGAGGATCAAGAGGGTTTTTAAGAAATTTTTCGCAAGGATTGTTGGGTAATTCGAGGGAGATGAAAATCTAGAGAGAGAGGAGTTTGAGAGAGGGAAGGAGATGCTTTTTCAACCTAGGTTGTGGTCCAAATGGGGTTTATTTTGTGTTATAAGTAGCCACTGATTCGGTTTTACCAAATTGCCCTTTTGTCGCTGTCGAAGGCCGGTCCGGTCTATCTAAGCCCGACGGTGCATCACCAAGGCCTGCCTGGCCCTCTGTGATTTTGATTCTGCTTTTGCTGCTTTCTTTCTATTTTGTTAATTTGTTTTGTTGTGTTGCTAGTTGTCAATATTTTAGTTATAATTCTGGTCTTATTTGGAATCTTAATTTACGATTTATTTTGAGGTTTTGAGTGGGGAAACAAAAATGAAAAAATGAAAGAGTAAAAGTGGAAGAGAAAGAAAAAGAAAAGAGGGAGATTTGGAGCGCCTTGATGTGTTTCAAGCTTCAAAACATGCCGAATCTTCATTCTAGGTGCGTTTTCCTGAGCCCCACCATTTCTCTGAAGTGTGAGTGCGTGTCAATCCCAAGATTGCCAGAATGGCAATTAGATGGCATGCAAGTTTTTTCCTTTTGCCTGTATAAGCAAGATGTGTCCTTTTGAGTTGAGCATGTAGTATATATTTTTGATTCTCACAATATATATTTGATTCGCTTTCATTACATGGAAAAGCGCTCTTATTCACAGGATATGCTTTCAAGCTTGCATAGAATATGCATGTAGTATTTTAGCATAGGACATGCATTTTTGTCTTTCCATAGAATATGTGCATCTCCATTATGGCACGGAATGTGCACTTCTCTTTCGTTGCATAGAGGATACTCCTACATTCAATTTTGCATAGAAGATGCTCATGTCTCACGCATGGAACATGGCTTTCATTTGGCATAGAATATGCCATTGGAATTTGTATCTCGATTATCCTGAATAGAACATGTTAACTATCGTACATAGAACATGCATCTGCTAAATCTTGCATAGAATATGCCTTTTGTACTACTGATCATGCATAGAATATGCATTTTGTACTACTGCATTGAATATGCATTCTAATATGGCATAGAATATGCTCTGGCTCACGCCGCATAGAATATGCTTCTATTTTGTTTCTCGCATGTTTTGCATAAAACATGTCTCTAACATTGCATGATTATTCGTCTTGCATAGAACATGCACTCTTACTATGTTATGCTTGTTAAGTCTCTTTCTTATGCAGGCACGATATTGCATGTACGGTTCATTCAGAGGAGTTCTAGGTAAGATCATTCATGTCCTCCACCACTCCCTGTTTTGCTTAAAAGCATTTGGACGTGTTCCGATGTTTACCACCACTCCCTGTTTTGGTTAAAAGCATTTGGACATGTTTCGATGTTTACCACCACTCCCTGTTTTGGTTGAAAGCATTTGGACGTGTTCGGATGTTTACCATCACTCCCTATTTTGGTTAAAAGCATTCAGAGGAGTTCCAAGTAAGATCATTCATGTCCTCCACCACTCCCTGTTTTGGTTAAAAACATTTGGACGTGTTCCGATGTTTACCACCACTCCCTATTTTGGTTAAAAGCATTTAGATGTGTTCAAATGTTTACCACCACTCCCTGTTTTGGTTGAAAGTATTTGGACGTGTTTCGATGTTTACCACCACTCCCTGTTTTGGTTAAAAGCATTTGGACTTATTCCGATGTTTACCACCACTCCCTGTTTTGGTTAAAAGCATTTGGACGTGTTCCGATGTTTACCACCACTCCCTATTTTGGTTAAAAGCATTTGAACGTGTTCCGATGTTTATCACAACTCCTTATTTTTTCGTTACAAACATTTGGATGCATTCCGATGTTTAGAACCGTTCCCTTTGGTTCAGAGCATTCGGGTGCATCCCGGTGTTCACACCATCCCTTCTCTCTTTCCGTGTGCAAACGCGTTAGGATCTTGTTTGACACCTCGAGTGCGTCCGACGGTTGTATTATTCTTTGCCTTTCCTGTGTGATGTGTAGTTAAGTTCGCATAATTTTCTTACATCCTTTCTGCATGAAATGTGGTTTGGCCGGTGATTCTCACACGTGGCATGTTTACTTACTTCTTTTCATATTAGAGGTTGTTGTACCTTGTTTTGGTTTGTTTGAATGTCGCATTTGTTTGCATAACATTTGCATTTAAATGTTTCGTTACAGCCTCATTGCATGATCATGAGTTATGTTCCTGCATCGTACATATCATTTGCATCTTGCCCCAGCACTATGCTGGTTTGATTCCTTGCAAAGGGATACGTAAGTAGCCTGTGGGCGTAACCTTTTCAGTTTATGTCTTGCTTTCTTGTCCAAGTCTTGCGGCCTTGTCAAAATGGTTCGTCTTTGGGCTTTGACATTCGCTCTTGTCATTTCATGACTTCCAAGTTCTGTTAAAGAGGGGCAACTGTAGACACCCCACTTTTGACTGCCCGCAAGACTTAGACACTTGATTCAGTGCACTCGATGATGAAAGTTGAATTGTGAATTCGCAGCGATTCAGAATCAATCAGGTTTCCGAAATAGCTTCACATCTTCAACATTTACCCTATTTGGACCCTTGGGTCTCATTTCTGGGCCATTTCTCACCCTGAGTTGAGTTTGAACCAAAAAAACAGGGGAGGCCATCAACGCCCGGCCGTGCATTGGTGATAGCCGGCCGTGGCTATGAATGGCCGGCCGGCCTTCGATGGCGATAAACACTGTTCTAGGCGGGAGGCCGCCAACTGTCCATTTTTGAAGATATTTGTCACCTTTTCAGCTCGAATTCTATAAAATCGAAGCTCTGGAATTGTTTTGAGGGTTGAACAAAATATCTAGAAGAGAGATATACACCTTGAGAGGCTTGACTCCTCCTTCTTCCATTGTAAGGCATCCTTTGAGCTAACCTAGTTTGCTTACACCATCACTACACACCCTATACAACCTTGTTTGATCATCCTAATGCCTTGGTTGATCTTGAGGAAGTATAATTCAAGCTTGAGAGTGCACTGAATTTGAGTTTGAAACTCTAAAAGTAAGCTAGCTTCTTGAAAGGTATAAGCTTGCTTTCTCTTTCCTTGCTTTCATTTTCGTTGTTTACTCTATCATTCTTGCTGTTTTGGTTGTTTTTGAGCTTGTTTGAAGTGTTGGAGTTGAGTTGGAAGGGTTACCAAAAGGATAGAAACAGCTTGCTCTTTCTACACTTTTATTTCATAACCTAAACTCTTCTCCTTTTCACTCTCTTTCTTTAGTTTTCAAAACTAATTTTCAAAGGTTAAAAGAGGCTAAAAATATCATGCTTTGAGGTTTCAAAGTGGAGGGGTTAGCCATCCCTCCTTAGGTTTGCTTGCTAGCTTTAATTCTCTCCTATTTTGCTCCTTTTTTTTTGCTTTTGTGGTGTAATTTCAGCACTGTTTTTAGCCTATTAGGGGGCTGTTTTAGGGCTGTCCTAAGTTATTTAATTGATTCATGATTTGATCAGTTTGTTTGTTGTTTCATTAGTTTGACTACATAGCTTATGTTGTGCTGTTTTAAGCTTTTCTTCAATCTATTTCTATGTCTAAGAGCCAAATTTTAAGCAATCAATCAACCATCTAACATTTGTATTTGAGAATGATTTCAACTGATCGAGGTTGCTCGAAACATGTAAGAATGGCCTAAACTAAATGGCTTAATCTCTTAGGAGATTCATTGTCAACGGTGTAGCCTTTCTCTCATGTTTTAGAGAGACCTCTCGTTTGACGTTATTTTTTCTTTAGAGGACTTGAACATCACCATTGACAAATGGACTAAAGAATGGTAAGGTTAAACAAAATTGGTTTAAAACTTGGATTAACTCACGTAAAGAAAATGGCTTGAGTAGCTTAAACTTGGCCGGACGTTATGCCAAGTTCCTTTGTGTCAAGGGTCATCAAGGATTAATTCATAGTGTTTTTGATGTCCTTTAAGCGTCTCAACTTCCTCTTTTTTTGAGTTCATTCCATGACAAGAAGGGGAGGGGTGGTCTTTTTGCATTGAATCCATTGATTTTTGGTCCAAAATTGAATCCGAGATCATCAAGCGATCATATTGCTCATTGATGGTTTTGGAGTCAATCCCAACCTTCTCTTGAGGCTTTCCTATGACAGAGTGGGATGGAAGGACAAATAGGACTCTGTTATCTGACACTCAGCCATAACTCGTAGTCAGGTCACTTCAATTTTGATCGGCAAAATAGCCTCCATCCCATAAACGAGAGAATAGTGGGTCGCCCCTGTAGATGTTCGGATTGAGGTCTTGTAGCCCCAGAGCACAAATGGCAATTTATCTGGCCAATCCTTGTAGGTTTCTACCATCTTCTGCAGAATTCTCTTGATATTTTTGTTCGCAGCCTTGACAGCTCCATTGGTTTGTGGCCTATAGGTTGATGACTTATGGAAAGCCACGTTATATTTCTCAAGCAAGTCTATCACCTTTCTTGAAGTGCGACCCATTATCGGAGATAATCTCATTCGGAACCCCGTACTAGTAGATGATATTATTCTTGATGAACTTAGCCACATGTGACGCTTTTAGCACAGAGTAGGACTGGGCCTCTACCCATTTCATGAAGTAGTCGATTGCTACTAAGATGAATTCATGTCTGTTTGACCCCTTTGGAGTGATTGTGCTGATATCATCTATTCCCCAAACAGAGAATGGCCATGGTGAAGTCATGTTGTAGAGCTTCGATGGAAGAATGTTCATGCAATTGGCATGAATCTGACATTTGTGGCAGTGCCGTACAAAACCAATACAATCCTCTTCCATGGTTGACCAGTAGTAGCCTTGTCTAAGGATTTTCCAGGCGAGCATCGCACCGTTCATGTGGCCTCACATTCTCCTTCGTGAATGGCCTCCATAAGGTGCTTCGATTCCTCTTCCTCAATACACAGCTTATGCATTCCGAGATGACCTCTTTTGTACAACCTGCCTCCGTAGATGATAAATTGGATGGCCAGACATCGTATTCCCCTTTTGTCATTAGCATTTGCTCCTGGCGAATACACCTCCTTTTGCAGGAAATTCCAAACATCACAATACCAAGGGTTCTTGTTTGAAGCCTCATCTATCGCTGCAATGGTTTCATAGGCCGGCATGTACTTCTGTTCAATAATGATCGGACGCATCTTGACTCCCAATGGAATGTCCACCATAGAAGATAGAGTTACTAGTGCATTAGCAAATCGGTTGTTCTCTTTTAGCAGATGGATAAACGTTAACTTTTCAAACCTCAGAATTAGCATATCTAAGACCTAATGGTAAACCTTCATTTTCTCCTCTTTTACCCGCCAATCTCCGTTGGCTTGAGACACAACCAAGTTCGAATCCTCGATGACGTCCAACCTTTTTGCCCTTAGTTCCAGGGTGGCTTCTAAACCAATAATACACGCCTCATACTTTGCTTTGTTTTTGGATACTTTGAACCAGAGTTTGAAGGCTAAGGGTATATGTGAGTCATCGGGTGCTATCAGCACACACTGATTCCATAACCGTATTGATTGGTTGCTCCGTCAAAGTACATTATCCACGTTTTCTCCGTCAAAGTAATCCAGCATTTTCTTGCTCATGTTGTAAACGGATTTCTCCACCTTGGCCTCAGACTCTTGAGCTAACATACATCCCATGGTTGAGTTTGTCACTGACAGGTACAAAATTAGCGATTTTTCCAGTTCTGGCGGTGATAACATAGGTAGATTCTGCAGGTACTGCTTGACCTATTCAAAAGTGAATGACAGTGATTGTCCTATTGGAACTTAATTCCTTTCTTTAGGAGACCAAATAATGGTTCACAAGTCAAGGTTAGTTTTGAAATAAACCGCCTTATGAATTGCACTTTACCCAGAAAGCTGCGCACCTCATTTTCAGTCCTTGATGGTGGCATTTCTAAGATGGCCTTGATTTTGGAAGGATCTACCTCAATTCCTCTCTGTGTGATTAGGAATCCCAGCATTTTCCCTGTTGTTACGCCAAAAGTGCATTTTTGCAGGTTAAACCTCAATCTATACTCTTGGATCCGCCGAAAGAATTTCTCCAAGGCAGTGTAGTGGCCTTCTCGATTTTTGGACTTGACAATCATATCGTCCATATACACCTCAACCTCTTTGTGGATCATGTCATGCAGAATGGTGGTTGTAGCCCCTTTGATAAATAGCTCCAGCATTCTTGTAGCGGCCATAATTTTCTTAAGTCATTACTTATTATTTTTATTATCTTATTTTATATTTGGCTTCATTAATTGTGCGGTTTACATGAGAATTTAATGTGTTGTTTAGTTAATGTGATATTTAACGAATTTAAGGTTGTAATTAATAAATTTATTGTGTTATTCAATTAATTCATATATTTATATATTTATTTTTGTTATAAAAAAATATATTTATATATTTATATATTTATTGTTGTTTAGTTAATGTCATATATTTATATTCAATTAATTCAATTAATTAATAAAAGGTGCCATAGAAATCGGCGCCGTGCCGGGCACTAAATCAATAGAGAACTCTATCTCTCGGTGAGGTGGAAAACTAACAAGATCTTCGGGAAAGACATCCGAATACTCACAAACCACCCTCGGTAACACAACCTGGGTCTCACCACTCTCACCACTCTCAAAGCTAGCAAGTAGACTACTAAGCTCACTTCGCCCTCGCGAATCATACCCCGGTGGCAAAACACTACCAACCCGGTCTCCCAAGAAATGGAACCACTCCCCGCTCAAGGTACATAACGTGACCCTCTGGCGGTAGCAATCAATAACAGCCCGGTATGACGATAACCAGTCCATACCCAAAATAACATCAAAACCCTTCATGGGCATGAACAAGTCGGCAAGATGATCTACCGAATCTCTCACGCGCATAGGAATAAAGTGCGCCGACTTAGTCAACCGGTCTACAACCACCCAAATAGCATCACTACCCCGCTGAGTCCTCGGAAGACCTACAACGAAGTCCATAGTGACATGATCCCACTTCCACTCGGCAATAGGCAAGGGTTCCTGGTGTTACCCACTTCTGCCCCCACCACTCAATTATGCTTGCCCATACCTTCCACACAAAAGGCCAAAGCAATAAAATATGATTAGAAGATTCCAAATCAGATTTGCAGAACACACAATGTAAATCCGCATTCCCCCTCAACACTCCAATTCGGTGCAGAAAAGCCTTTAAGTCTACCCTTCCATGCCATGATTGTAATCACACTCATGATTATATAAAGTACAAAATTCACTTTTCTTTGTTTATATTTGATTCGTTATATTTATTTATTTGTATTTATTTAATATTGATTTGATTTTTGTATTGATATGAAGATGACAGATTGATTTTAATTGTTTTGATTAATTGTGTATGTAAGGTTTAGGATTTTTAGATGATTGATTAATTTTAATTATGTTGATTAGATGTATATGTGAGGTTTAAGGTTTTTAGATGGTTAATTGATTGTAATACTTTTAATTAGTTGAGTATGTAAGGTTTAGGATTTTTAGATGATTAATTGATTGTAATAATTTTAATTAGTTGGGTATGTAAGGTTTGGAATTTTTTTAGATGATTGATTAATTTTAATTATGTTGATTAGACGTATATATAAGGTTTAGGATTTTTAGATGATTAATAGATTGTAATAATTTTAGTTAGTTGGGTATGTAAGGTTTGGGATTTTTTTTTAGGTGATTGATTAATTTTAATTGTGTTGATTAGATGTATATGTAAGGTTTAAGGTTTTAGATGATTAATTGATTGTAATAATTTTAATTAATTCAGTATGTAATGTTTAGGATTTTTAGATGATTGATTAATTTTAATTATGTTGATTAGATGTATATGTAAGGTTTAGGATTTTTAGATGATTGATTAATTTTAATTATTTTGTTTAGTTCTGTATGTAAGGTTTAGGGTTTATAGATGATTGATTGATTTTAATTATTTTGATTAGTTGTTTATGTAAGGTTTAGGGTTTTTAGATGATTGGTTGATTTTAATTGTTTTGATTAGTTGTATATGTAAGGTTTAGGATTTTTATATGAATTGATTTTATGATTGTAATTACACTCATGATTATATAAAATTAAAATAAACTTAGAATCCATAGATATTGGTTAGAGGATGGATTGATTCGTTGTTTTTATTTATTTATTTTTATTTGATGTTGGATTGATTTTATATTTGCATGTAAATGAATGATTGATTTTACTTATTTGGATTAGTTGTGTATGCTATGTTTATAATTTTTATATGGATTTATTTTATGGTTGTAATTACACTCATGGTTATATGAAATTAAAATTAATTATGAACCTATAGATAAATTCCTTATACTCCACCATGAGTCCATGGATTGTTGTTTTATTTGAGTGATGGGGAGAAAGAGTGTATAAAAAAAAGAGAGGATTATGAGATTTATTTGAATGCCTTAGGCTCGGCATTGTTATGTTTATTCTCATGTGTGAGATGTTGTGTATATATATGTTGTTGCCTCATTCTCATGAGTAGACGAGTGCTTTGATTTGCGCACGTACGTATATGCTAACCATCCAGGGAGTGTGAGTCAAACTCGGGACGATATCCCCGTGCAAGTTTGGCTTCGGAGCGGTGTTAGGTATACGGGAGGCACATGGGATATATGTGTAGGCCGGAAGGGGAGGGCCGAAGTGGTGGAGTTAAGGTACAAAGAATTTAATTATGAATTTAATTATGAATTTATTAGTATAGTGTGATTGGTATTGAATTGTACATGATAAAAAAAATAGTAAACGACCTCGATAAATTATGAAATTTGAGCAGATGCATGTATACGTGATTTTGGACAATTTTTGTGTTTTAACTTTTTATTAAAAAGATCGATTAGAACTTATAATCGGATGACCTTGGTTATTGTCAGTTTGATTCAGTTTGGTAATGCAGATTTTATAGGCTATTTTAACCCACGAAACGAGCTCATTTTTATTGGTTTCGCGAAAATTGAAGTAAAACATTATTCTGCATACTTTTTGTGCTTTGAAATTTTTCGAAAAAAATCATCTTAGGGCAGTTTTTGTTCGTTTTCAATTTCAGATTTTTCGATTGAATTCTGTCTAGATTTTTATATCAAGTTTTTCTCTTAACCTGTTCAGTTTTTGTTAAATTCGTTCGCGCTGTCTTTTAGGAAATTTGATTCTGTACAACTTTCGTTCTTTGAGTTTTGACCAATTCGAATTATTTGAGTATGAAACGGTGTAATTTTATATATATATATATATTTTTTTTCAACAAGTTACTTATGATTAAATTATACTAACTTTATTTGTTTTGCAGGATGGTGGGTCTTACTAACTTTTTATGCAGGGCTGACCCACCATATTTCTATTTCTATTTTGTTTATTTTATAATAAATTTATATTTCGTTGTATACGGACAAGAAACTAAATGCCACCGTATCTCGGGAAACTACCCATTCGTCTCGGTGCGGTTGGAACTACTTGTCTTGTCCTGTAATAAGAATTAAATGTATTTTTGTCTGTGTCTGGTGGACACGTGGGTGTTAAATATTGTACTCATACCAGTATACCTGTATACTGACCCGTTTTGTCTCTTGGCAACTCGGGTGCGTTCTGTTTGAGCGCAGCCGAGCTTCATTTGCAGGATTAGTAGAGGCTTTGGTAGTGACATGAAATAACTATGATCGTAGAACATGTCATTTGGACTTCTTTTGTTTTTCTTGAGCTTAGGGTTGTTAGTAGTTTATGTTTTTTTTTTAATTATTTTCTTTTATGACTTTAGTGTTGGAATAATTTGGCATAGTTTGTAACCGTACTTTATTTAAGTTGTTTGGACTAGTTGTTGCTACTTTAAAGTGGGAGGTATTTGATAGTTATGAAATTGTGGTGGATGGTTTGGTTGGCGTTTAGTTTTTTTTGTTTCACCCCTAGGATTTGGATGATGGAATATTGATTGGGGTTAGTCCTAATTTAATATTTAATTGTCCAAATTTTAGGGCGTGACAATTCTTCAATCCAAATGGCCTGACTCGATAGCAGTAGGTGCCCCACGGAGTAGTGAAAGCGGTCTTCTCCCTATCCTTGAGTGCCATTAGAATCTGGTTATACTCAGAAAACCCATCCATGAACGAGAGCAATGCATGGCCCGCGGTGAAGTCTACCAACTCATCAATATGCGGCAGTGGAAAAGCATCCTTCGGACTAGCTTTATTCAGATCCCTGAAGTCGACACAGACTCTGATCTTCAAAGCCCAATCTAGGCGAACTCTGCACAGCTTTTGCTTAACTGGTTAGGCCTCAGGGTCAAGAGGGATCCGGTGCTGTACAATCTCAGGATCGATTCCAAGCATGTCTTCATAGGACCACGTGAAAACATCTTTGAAATTTTTTAATAGAGCGATTAAATGCTCGCGTTCCTCCAAAGACAGTGTGGACCCGATCTGGACCAAGCAAGGATCTTCCTCAGTACCCATGTTAATTGATACGATTTCATCTGTACATGGCTTAACACGCCTCTGCTCCTTATGATCAACCAAAATTTTCAAAACCCGAGGAATTTCTTCTTCTTTATTTATGTCAAAATTTTGAAAATTAAGATTAGTACAACAAACCGAAGGCATAGAGAAGTAGACAATGTCTACAACATTCCCATTCAAAAGGTCTGGATCTTTGGTTACAGTGGACTCAAAAGAAAAGCTAAAAGACGACCTGGACAGGACTTTGGTACCCGGGTTACCACTCCTAGAAGTACTAGACTCAGAGGAACTCAAATATGACTCCGACTCCACAGACTCAGTGGAATCAAATCCAGACTCACTATTCGATCCAAAACTGTTGATGACGCCTTGCTCAAACTTCCAGACCAGGTGTGGAGCCTCAGACGCATCCACGATAAGATTGGAGA
The DNA here is from genome assembly GCF_004153795.1 of Camellia sinensis. Classification (NCBI taxonomy): domain Eukaryota; kingdom Viridiplantae; phylum Streptophyta; class Magnoliopsida; order Ericales; family Theaceae; genus Camellia; species Camellia sinensis. The sequence continues at coordinate 126,743 of NW_021026858.1, forward strand.
AATCCGCTGCTGGAAATCCACTGCTGCGTTATCCCCGATCATTAAGATAGTAAAACTATCCCCCAAGTTGGCGGTCTCAGCTTCAGCAGTAAAACTTATCAGTAGGTCAGCCAGCGTTTTTCTCAACAGCTTTTCCTCTTTGATGTCCAGGTTTGCAGTCCCACCTTGCTCTGTGCTAGGGCTCAGGTCTACTTGTTCATCATCCTCTTCTGGTAATTGGTGCCTGAAGAAGATCTCATACCCCAGATATCTTGTTTTTGTTTCCCAGTCATACCAGGGCTCTAGAAATCCACAAAAGGGGAAGTCTTTCCCTTGGCGGACAAAACATCCGTTTAAGGTCCCTTGTATTGGTTTGTGGACTAACTTGTACTGCTTCCCAGTCCTCTTTGCTTTCAGCCTTTGTCTTAATTCCTGCCATTTTCTTTGCCAATCTACAGTGGTAGGTTTGTATCCTAGCTCAAAAGCGTGGGGTTTGTGACTGATCTCCTTAGCAACAATACCTCCCTGCCTGCCACTTCGGCCTAGTCCTGATCCGGGCATATGCCCCTATTTGTTCATTATGTAAATAGATTGTGCACTTACGTAATCTCTATCGCCCTCTAGCATGATGGTTTGGACTAACCGGGCTTCTGCCAGAGAGAAACCAGAAAGGAACATGTCCTCCTCTCTATGTATGATTTCCAATACTGGTGCAGTGGTTCCCTAGGGAAAATAGATCGTAGAATTGCCGTACAGAGTAGCAATCCCGCCTTTCAAGGGGTACTTTACTAACTGATGGACTATTGATGACACAACCCTTATCTGATATAGCCAGGGCCTTCCCAGCAACGGATTAAAAATGGCCAGAACGTCCATGACATGGAATTCCACCTCACGTTCGGAGGGGCCGATTAGGATATGGCTCTTGTACGTTCCCATAACATCCCGGCTTTTATTGTCATAAGCTCGGATGACTTGGGTCGTGGGTGTAAAGTCAATTGGCCTCAAAACAATGGCATAGGCAGTTCTCACTGAACATACATTGATCATCGATCCGGTATCTACTAACACGACCGGAATCCATTTTTTTTGACTTTTTAGGGTTACATATAAGGGTCGGTTGTGGTTGGCACCCTCAGGTGGTAACTCCTTATTTGTAAAAGATATCACTCGCGTAATGTCCCCAGATGTAACCAATGATACCAATTGGTCCGCAGTGGTATCGATAAGCAGTTTGGTCCGGTTCATTGCTTGTAACAGTGCTTGTCTATGCTCCCGAGAAGCCATTATTAACCCCCAGATCGATATGTCAGCCTGAATCGTCTTGAGCTATTTGAAGACTAGGTTTTCCTGAAGGTCCTTCTCTTTTAATCTCTTAGCCTCTTTTCCAGAGGTTTCTAGCTGGTCTAATGCTGCGAGTTTGAAGTACCAAACACTCTGGGTCATATGATTGATCCGTCAGTATACCAGGTGTCATCCGGGGTATTATCTTTCCACCATTCGTCAGTATATGCATGTCTTAGGTCGCTGTCTTCCCATCACTCTCCTGCAGTCATGGCTGGGCTGACATCAGGTTCTATCTGCAGCATGTTAACATCACGCGCCCCATCATCATACCATTCTTCCTCCACCATAATCTTGGTTTCTGAATCTCGATATTTTCTGAGCTTCCTCAACATCCTTTTTCGGTCGCTAGGGTCCCATTCGATCTTTTTGGTAATTTGGGCATCACCCTCCGTTGTCTCAGGTTCTTCTTTCCTTTTTCCTTTGCCCTTCTCTAGAGCTATCTTTACCTGGGTCTCTTCTATCCTTTCCCTTTGAAATTGTTCCAGCACCTGTTCTTTCTGAGTCAGAGGTGCAGCATCAGCCTTGTTCCTAACAATGATTTCCTCTGCCTTCCCTGTCTCTCTTATCTGTTCCTCCGCATCTGAATCTTCCTTACTCAATCATTCATTGCTTACTTCTGGCTGGCTCGGGTCCCACCATCCCACCTGAACACTGCTTATATCCTCCTCTTCAAAAAAGTATAAATCCTCCAGATCCTCCTCCAGATCAACCAAATCCTCTTCTAAGTTAGCCAAGTAATTTAGGCCTTGTTCAGACTAATCATTCTCATGTTTCCCTAACTAGCCTTCTCCTATAGCATTGATACTGAAAAAGTCCAGCAGTATGACTACTGGCTTTGGCTGATCGATGGCTACAATGTATAAACTGGGATCGTACTCCTCTGCGAGCGAGACCCCCTTCTTTATGACATGGGTATCAGACGACCCTGTCTTCAGTACATTCTTCTCTTTCTCCGTTTTTATTGCCATGGGTCTGGATTGGGTTTGTGGTGTTAGATCCATCATGCACATATTTGTGCCTTCTGGAAAGACCACCTCTGGTTTTGGTAGGTGGGATGAGGTAATGTATGTGCTAAGGTTGAAGGTGAGTGGTAGTGTATGGATGAAACAACAGTACTGACATCTGCAGGCCATGGAATAATGCTACTGCTAGCATTGGTACTCTGGGAGAATGGCCTTCTTGTGGGTTCGCTTGTTCTATGGATAATACCCTTTTTGAATGGGGACAATGCACTCTCAATCTGGATCCCCAACTCATGTAAGGAAGCAAATGTGGACAATGGTGCCACTATCATTCTCTGAACATGTTTGGCTCAAGGTTCTGGACTACTAGTCGGACTTGCTCTCTTTCAGTAGGTCTATTTGTCATTCGGGCTACCTTGGCTCTCCACCGGGCGACAAAATCGATGAATGATTCTTTGGGGCTCTAGGTAGTAGCCTCCAGCTCACTAATGGTTACCTCTATCTAGGTGTTATGAGAATACTGATTGACAAACGCCTCATATAGCTCCTCCCAATTTTGCTTTGTTGAGTCCTCAAATTTAGCGTACCAGATGGCCGCCACATTAGATAAGGTTCTCTCAAATAACAAGAGCTTATGTGCCCTAGACAAACCCATGGGCCTTAATACATCTGAGAATAACCAGACATGCACAATCGGATCCCCACTCCCATCGAATCTGTCAATGTGGGACATCTTAAATTTCTCCGATAATCTGACTAAAGCCTCAGTGTACCCGTCTTCGATATCTGGAATCGAGTTGAAGCCTTGGGATTTCTTCAATGCTTTCTCCAATCTGAAAATCTTGACTAAGGCCGGATCAATTTCAATGATATCAAAAGGAAAGATTCCTGCGGGGGGTTGAACTGGAGGTCTATAAGCTGGAGCCGGGAGAAATATGTCCTGAGGATCTGGGACTGGCAAATTTTCAACCGATGGGGGTGGATCAGGATTTGGCTGAGCAGTCAGGATCGAATGTACGGTTGATGCTGATGCCCCAGATGTACGTCGTAGATTGGCAATAATTTCATCTTGTGCAGCCAAACTCTGGTTTACAGTGTCCATGGTTTTTTAGAAAGCCGCCATCATGGCAGCAAATTCCTCCGCGTTCTGTGCTATATTCTGTGCCATTGCTGGTCTGGGTGAACTAGATGCTGGTGAACTGATTGAGTGAGAATAGATGGGTGTTTGCAAAGTGCTTTGTATTGATGCTACTGACTGTCTATTCCTTCTTCGTCGAGTGACTGGCGAAAGCGAGACTAACACGAGCTGACCACCAACAAGGTCTTGAGATTTACAAAACCTACCAAAACGAGTCCACACAACTTGGGGAATATTGGGTCTTTTTGAAGCTATGATGGTAAACTACCTAGCAAAAAGAAAGAAAGAAAAAACATAATCAAAATCGGATAGCACTTCGGCCCCAATTGACAACAGTCATAACACATAGTTGAACGGTAATCCCCACTGAACTTTGTTCTCAAACTCATACTAATATGAACCACCCTGTACAATCTCACTGTAATAGCACATACCAAGTAAAAGAACCAAAACACCCCTATGAGGGAGTAGGGTTACCCTGTCCTAGATTTTTGGCATGATCTAGGCTACACTATTTCAAACAACGAGTTTCACAACATCCTGCAAATGGGTGGCATCCTGTCCTAAGTTGGAATAGTCACTATAGCTTCACTATATGTAGCTAGGTCAAATGGTCGAAAGGGTACCTCAGCAAGATTACCTAATATACCTCTCATACCTAACACTGAGAAGTGAAAGGTGGATCAAGTAGTACAGCGGTAATCCAGATCCAAGGGTTGTGTTTCCAACACGACAGAGCCCATGACTGGTCAGCCTTTTGGCAAGCCTTTTGGGCAAGCCTTCGGCAAACCGTCCAGGAATAGCAGATGGAAAATACAGTGACAAAAAACAACCATGCAAATGCAATGCAAAGAACATATAAGTGTAGATAAAAATTCACATCATGAGTTTCAAGTCAAGTTCTCTAATTCCCCATCAGAGTCGCCAGAAACTACGGCTCGACTTTCATGCTCCTTTTGGATACAACTAGCCCTACAGTTCGGACTCCCATGATCAAAGTGCAATGTGAAACAATGAAAACACAAAAGAGTCCAAATCCAACAATTCTTTTGGAAAATCGATGTTTCAATCAAATGCCAAAAATGGACTACTTTGCCAGATTTCAGAATCGCCACCTAAATATTTTTGAAAAATTTAGGAAACCCAAGACTCATGCCAAAGGCCATTAGTCTGTCATCACCAAAGTGTCTAGGCTCGGGAAGTTAGGTACGAGAGGGGAAGGTTATGAATTGAGCACCCCATTCGCCCAATCAAAGATCGATCTCTACTAATCATAATGTGATTTTTTTTACATTATATGCTCTGTTTCGATTATTAGCTATTTTTTACTATGTGGCACACACACAAATATAGACTAATTTGCAAGAATTGGAACATTTGATTTCGTGTTTTACTTGAAATTGTTTTGTGAATTTGCCACTTGAAAAAGTGGGCTTAAAATGGACATTTAATCAAACTATCCCAATTCAAGGAGCTATCCTTCATCCACAGGCTTCAAACAGTTATATCGTTTAAGCAATTAGCCTCATGAAAGTGTGCTTGGACATGGTAACACAAACATTCGATGCAAGATGCTAAAACACAAAATTGCTCACCTAGTTCTCTGAGCCAACACAAAGCAAATTAATTAGGGCTAATGCAACGCATACATTATGTAATTTGTAGGCTCGGCTATAAGCATGGCATCACGTATTCAAGTAATGAATTTGAACATCTGATACTGGGTTAGTATGATGAGCCGAGCCTTGGATGCATGCAAGGCAATGTAAGCAAAGCATAAGAATGCTAATTTGAAAAATGATGTCCTGTACTAACCATCGTAAGCGAGTAAGTAAAAGGGAGAAAGACGTGGGGTTGGTAGACATATAACTTATTACATAATTGCCCTCGTGCAAGAGGGTGTGAATCAAAGTCCGAAAGTCTAAATTAAACTAATTATTACAAAACCAAATGAATAAATAAGCAAAGAATTAACTAGCTAACTACTCTATTACAACAAGGATAATAATGAGAATGAGAAACAAACTAGCTATTTAAGCTAACTAGCTATAACAATTACAAATAAACAATAGTAATAATTACAACACTAATAATTAACAAGACTAATTATAACAACAACAACAACAACAACAACAACAACAACAATAATAATAATAATAATAATTACAATGATACTCGGAACTTTAATTTATATTAATGACGTAAGCAAGGATACGCAAGGGTTGCATGTACAGTGTCCAAGAAGAGCACTATCTTCCTAGGCCTGCTCTGTTTCACCTTCAGCTAGTGCCCTTTGTTTTCTGCAAAACATACTACTAACCAAACATTGATGGCCGACCGTGCCTCAATGAGGCCCGGTCGGGCCCCAAAAGGGCCGGTCGTGCCTTAATTTCATGCAAAACCCTTTTTTGTGCTCTGAAGTGAAAACAGTGCAGACAGAGTTATTCTAGACTCTGTTTGTTCCTCTCACACTTCTCTGCCATGGGAAAGCTTCGAGAAGGTTGGAATCATTTCCAAAACCATCAATGTGCAAGTTGATTGTTTGATGATTTCCGATACAATTTGGACAAAAATTAATAAGTGAAAGGAACTACAACCACTCCTCCCCCCTATCAAAGAGGGAGATAGAGACACTTCAAGGTTCATCAAAACATTGTGAATTGATGTAAGACAACTCTTGACACAATGGACTCGGCATAACATCCGGTCGAACCCCAAGCAATATAACTCATTTTCTTTATCTGAGTTGGTTCATTTTAAGCCAAATTCATTAGTCTTTGCCATCCTTTAATCCATTAAGTCCAAGATAATTATTACGTCCACTAATAGATTACGTCCACTAAGTGAGAAACATGTCAAACGGGAGGTGATTCTCAACATGAACAAGAGACTATGCTGTTGACAATGAACCTTCGTAGAGATTAAGTCATTAAGCATAAATCGCTAGTTCACATATTGAATAACCGTCAACCGATTGAAACAACTCTCAAATGAAAGAAATGAATAGCAAGTTGATTTATTAAAATGAAGTTCTTAAACATGGAAGTTAGTTAAAGAAACGCTAAGAGCAATATTCAACAAGCTATGTATGCAAACTTATGAGACAACAACCGAGCTAATCAAAGCATGAACTATTTAAACAACCTAGAACAGCCCTAAAACAGCCCATAATGGGTGAAAAACAGTGGCTCAAAGTACATGAAAAAGCCTACAAAGCTAATCAACAAAGAGAGAAAACAAAGCTAGTAAGGAAGAACACGAAGGGTTGGCTAACCCTTCCACTTTTGAAACTTCAAAGCATAATTTTTAGCCTTTTTTAAACTCTGAAAATCAATTTAGAGGGCAAAGAAAAAGAGTGTAAAAGTAAGGGTTTGAGCTATAGGTAAAGGTGTAAGAAAGAGTGTTAACTCTCTCTAACCCTTTTGTAGCTGTCCAAACGCAAACTTAAACACTTGGAAGAGAATCAAACCAAAACAAAACTACAAGAACTAGATAGCAATAAATAGAATAAGAAGAAAAAGAGAGGATGACAAGCTTATACCTCTCAAAGAAGTGAGCTTTTGTTTATGAATCAAACTTAGTCCAAACACACTTTCAAACTTGAATTATGTTGTTCAAGGCTCAACCAAGGTTCCTAGGCTTAGGTGTGAAGGTGTATATGATGTATGGATATAGATTCAAGATGATAGGTTTGGTCAAAGGGTTGCTTGCACAAGAAGAAGGAGCTCTCAAAAAGGTGTAGAGGCTTTTTAGAAATTCTTCAACCCTCAAAATAGAGATACAACTTCGTTTTTATAGAATTTGAGCAAGAGAGGTCATAAATATCTTAAAAAATGGATAGCTGGCAGGCTCCCACCCAGAACAGTGTTTCTCGTTACTACGGCACGGCCGGCCTTCAATAGCCATGACCGGCCCTCAATGTGTTCTCTTGTTTTTCTGCTTCAGACTCAACATAGGGTGGCACAATATGTAAAAATGGATTTCTTGGGTATAATCAATGGGAATATGAGAGGTTCGGTATTGTTTTGGAGCTTAAACATGGCCCTTTTGTTGAGACCTTAGACCACGCACAACACCACTTTCATCATTGAGTTTACTGGGTAAAGCACTTGAGCCTTGCGGGCGGTCAAAAATGGGGTGTCTACAGACACATTACCCTCATCTATCACATTGCTTAGATGCTTTTATTTTAATAACCACCTATTTGCTAATGATTCACATATTCCACATAACCCCTATGGCTCCAATTAGTCAAGGCTTGATCACCAACGATAGTCATAATTTTACTCAATTCCCAATGAATCAAAGTACTCTTTTCTTGTCACCTCATATGAAGTCTTCCAACTATATCAATGGTGACACAACATTGATCAGACATTAATAACGAAGTAAACTCTTGGTCCACCAAGTCGTAAGCCATTAATAGCACAGTAAGTAGGGTGGGGATTTCTTCCATGGGTTCCACTAGAAAAACTATCTAATCTCAGAGGGTGAACACTACTCATTTATAATCCAATGGTTCAAAATAAAAGAACGGATCCTTAATTAATCACTATGCAAACGTTTGTCCACTAGTAGTAAGGTTGCCTAATAATGGTCTAGGCAAATCAGAGCATTTTCATTTTACTTGCTTCAACAACTTAGATTAAGTTTCAATTACCCAAGTAAATGAGTTACTACTTTACCAATAATCGATTAAACAGCCATAAGGAGTTCAATTCTAATTCAAGTCTTCTTATACTTTGCGAAACATATTCTTGTTGATCTCTTCCCCTATTCACACACACATTCCCAAGTTAGCAAGGATAACATTGAAACAATCAAACACATGACATGCATAATTCTCACAACCCTATCATATCAATTATAAGTTATGCTAATACGGAGTTAAGTACAAACCGTACAAATTTGAATACTCCCAGATAGTTAAGGTTTTTCTCAAGTAGCGTTCATAATCACATAATTCATGATTAACATTTCTTATAGCATCAAGTCAAAATACGATAACACAGAAGTAACAATTTGGTAAATCAATCAATTGTCAGTCCCACATAACCTACTTCATATATACCACGTATCTGCCCCATAGTCGAATGTTGGTGCTTAATAGGGTTCATGTCTATTGCTAGTCCTTATCACAATATAACCCAATCATTTGTTTGTCAGCAATTCGTAACTTGTCTAGAAAAAAATCAAACTAGATAGAGATTCTCATCAAATCAAATTAGATAAAGATCCTATCACATCATTCTCAAACATGGTACGTTTGGTTCCAAGCGTTCAATCAGTTTGCCTAGAGATTTCGGCGAGAGTCGCACAATCATTCTACGTTCATTTGTTCTCAAGATCAGACATCATAACAGTTCATATTAAAGTAGCTTAGGTCCTACACCGTATAGTTTTTTTCAAATAAGTTTACATGTAAAGACACATATACATAGTTGTTCATAACATAACGTTCTTACATAATACAAATTTGTTATATGGAAATTCTAGGTAGGTTATATCATCACAAATTCAAATAATCCAGTCCACATTAACCAAGCAAGGTACGTAATTACACCAACATGGAGTTCATTATATGGGGTATACAATCTAGTTACATAGTTGTAGCGTTAGCCCCAATGGTCTAGGGAGTGGGAATCAATGCTATAATAATTATCTCGAAAGAGAGATATATATCCATAATTAATTAGCATTATGAGCAAAGGTGTATAGATGTAAGAGTCCCTAATCAACCGACACATAAGCATTCGTTCATGAATAGTAACAGTACTTGGGACAACGGTTCTAGTATTCTGAGTGCTTTCTGGGACTGGTGTAGTTACTTTACCTTGGCTTGCAATTCCACTCGCTGTAACTAATTTTGCCATTGGTACAAAATCCACAAAGGTAACGGGTCCATTCACATTTTGTTCAATTCGAGGACAATCCCTTACCTTATGACTCATTTCGCCACATCTATAACAAGCCTCAAAAAGTCGATAACACATCTCTCTGTGCTTTTTCTCACATTCTGAACAAACCGGTGCTGAATCCTTCCTTTGATTGAATTTATCTCGTGTAGATATTTCGGATTTCCACTTCTTATTCTTCATGAAGTTTCTGTTCAAATAAGATCTTTGTCTCTTTCTTTTCCAATTAAGGAACCAATTCAGGTTAGCTTCAGATATCAGGGCAAGATCTAATGCCTTTTTTTGTTTTAGGTCCTTTGCCATTTCTTCTACTATTCTTTCCAGCCTATCAAGTCGAGAGGGGTAGACTTCTCCAATTCGTTCGCCCTTATTTCCACCATTTTGCTATATATATATATACATACATCTACAACAAAGTTGCATATGCGGGTGCACATAAATCATATGTTCATAGACTCATGTTCACATAAGTCACTCATTCATTATTGAAATCAAAATTACTCATCAAGTCACATAACATTTGTTCATACTCATATCACATAGGTTACTTCTCATGCTGAGATTAGAAACGTACACACGGTTTCACAATTTCCATGTTCATGCCCAAATAATAACCATACTTGCTCAAACAGTAATCATACTTACACATGTATTCTTATATACTTTATATTCCATAAGAAGTTGAGAAAGCACACTTGTATTTCTTTTATGTTCATGCTCATATACAGATCATGGATTCACATCTTATCTCATACACTTGTAATGCAAATGCTAATGTTTCTAACTCTTTTCTAGACTCCTTATTGCTTAGTTGGACTCGTGTATGAGGTATTAACTCGTGCTTTGATACCACTCTATCACGACTCAAACCCAACCCTAAAAGTTCGAGTCATAATCAGCCAGTAATCACTTGATTACCTTCGGCCTCAAACAAACATACAAAATAATTATAATAATGGGGCCATAGGCGAAAACATAACACAAATGAAGAAGTCCATTGAGCTATGCCAAAATGATCAAAATTGTACAACTTACAAGATAACACATTCACATATTTACATAACCATGCAAAAACTTATGTACCAAAGAGAATTCCACACATATGGTTTACATATCCCAAGACCACTAAGCAAAACGAAACAAAGGTCATAACAAAGTGTGAGTCAAAAACCAAAAGCTCCATCTTGGAGACTCGAACAAACAGGTTCACAAAAAAGAACTCCTGAGGCAGACTCTAAGGTTGACTTCCATACTGATCACCTACACACATACAACATAGGGGATGGGCGACGCTTAATGAATAATAGTAAAGTAAAGAGAATCAAATGAATAATCTTAATTTAAAAGAAATCACATTATGTTAACACAATACTCTTCCACAATTACATCCTTCACAACATTATCCATAATCATATTTGCAGAATGGCCTCAGGCCCAACATATAACAAAACAGTCTCAAGCCCACATATTAACATAACAGCTTTGGGCCCACATATTAAAATAACGGCCTTGGGCCCACATATTAGCATAACGGCCTTGGGTCCACATATTAACATAACGACCTTAGGCCCAACATATTACCAAATGGCCTCTGGCTGAATCATATTACAAAACGACCTTAGGCCCAATCATATTACAAAATGGCCTTGGGTCCAACCATATCATAACATAAATGGAACAACCATAGGTCCATATTGCACATGTCATATAACGTTCTTAAAACTCGTTCATTTCGATCAAAATGCAGTATCAGAATAACTCACCGTACATGGATCAAAATAATCAATTAAGAACATATCTTTACAATTCTATTACTCACGGTGCGTTTGATCGTTCGATGTTTCCTCCGGGGCACGACCTACACAAAACATGTCACACTACATTCGTTCATTCCGTACACTTGTGTTTTAGTGATTCACAACATTTTTCAATAGTTTCTAATCATTATTTCATACTCCAGAGGGTTTGCATCAGGTCAAGAATGCATTCAAAACATCGGAGAGGTAGACATACGAAAGCAAAATTTTCTTCCCTGTTGGCCAATCCCGCAGCAGGTCCAATCGCTCGAGCAGTCATGCTCCGCTCGTGCGGAAGTGTGAACCACTCGAGCAAGCAGAACGCAATCCGCTAGTCTGGTCCATGTTCTGCTCGTGCAGAACCCTTTGCCGCTCGAGCGGGCAGAACACACACACCCTAGTTCAAGTCATTGTTTGCTTGTGCAGTTTGGGCACACACAGACAGTCCGAAAATGGCACAAAAATGCAACCTTTCCATACTAACTCACTCTCTAGCAAAGCTCCCTACCAAGATGAACTCAAAAGCTAGAGCTATACATAATTTAGGCTAATTAAAACATTATGAATTGTAATTTTACAAAATTTCACAATAGGCTCTAAAAATCATGCTGAACATAGATATGAATTTAGTTTTGGTTTCTGGCGTCCCTAAAGCTTTCAATCTCAGTTCGAAGTTTTAATTGCAACAGATATTCCAATATTCAACAGATATAATTCCAAAATCACATAGTTCACATACTTAAACTTGCAAATTCATATTAAACACATAATTGCATGCATAACTAAGCATAGTACGGGTTAGGTTATCACAAAAAGTAAGAGAAATGAGTCAAAAAGTGAGTTTTAAAATATCTGATTCCAAACAGACTGCTCAAACAAACCTTTCATCGCTTGAACGATGAAGAGACTTCGAACATGTCGCTCGAGCGAACACTTCACCACTCGAGTAGTAAACGCAATGTCCCAAAAGTTTTGCAGGTCTATAGTGAAATTACTGGAAGCCTCATATCTCCACTCGAACGACCACTTGACCACTCGAGCAGTCTCGCCTGCAAACAGGCAAGATACCAGGAGCCTTGAATAATGGCTTGAGTGACCATTTTATTGCTCAAACAATCTCCTAGAACAAAATATTACAATCTTCCCCCTTTAAGGAATTTCGTCCCAAAATTTAGTGATTTTTGTCAATAACAAAACCCGACAAACCTAAAGAAGCCAAACACTATACAAACAATAACCACAGCAATCAGGACCTCATCAATTGCGAATAAAACCAACCCACAATTCGAATGAAAACATAAAAGTCTAAAAGGTGATGGATATATTACTTCCTAATTACTTCTTTCCATATGCCAAAATACATAGTCTTAAAGAGAACAACAAAAAAATAGATTACACATCATTAAACAATTCCGAGTACTTCTCACGGATCTCGACTTCTTGTTCCCAAGTAGCCTCTTCTACCCTATGATGATACCATAATACTTTAACTAAATGAATAGTTTTGCCCCTCAAAACTTGCTCTCGGGAGTTTAAGATTTTCACAAGTCTTTCCTTATATGAGGCATTCTCGTCCACCTTCAAACTCATCCAATCTAAGACATGAGAAAGATCAGGTTCATATTTATGGAGCATAAAAACATGGAATACATCATGTACTCCAAAAAGTTGTGGTGGTAGTACAAGGCGATAAGCTACTTCTCCTACCCATTCTAGAATATCAAAAAGACCAATGAATCTAGGCGACAATTTTTCGCTTCTACCAAACCTCATCAAACCCTTTCTGGGTGATATTTTAAAAAACACATTGTCACCAACTTTGAAAGATAGAGGTCTTCTGTCAGCTTTGACCGGTAATCAACCTTTTTCGTATGAGAGTTAGTTTCTCAGTGGTCTCACGAACTAACTCAGGTCCAAGCATGGATGAGTCCCCTACCTCACTCCAATACATTGGTGATCTACATAGACGCCCATATAGGGCTTCAAAAGGCGTCATCTTGACGCTAGCTTGATAACTATTTTGTAGGCAAACTCTGCTAGAGGCAAATGCCTCTCCCAAGAACCCTTAAAGTCTAATACACAAGATCTCAACATGTTTTCTAGAATATGGTAGTGCGCTCTAACTACCCATCAATTTGAGGGTGATAGGCAGTGCTAAAAGTCAGTTGAGTACCCATCATACTTTGCAAACTTTGCCACAACCATGCGGTAAAATGAGGGTCTCTATCTAAGATAATGCTCACTGGAACTCTGTGAAGCCAGATAATCTCTCTAACGTAAAGCTCAGCTAAGTAGTCAACCGAATCCCCCATACACGTAGCAAGAAAATGGGCCGACTTAGTTAGTCAATCCAAAACGACCCAATCCGCATCATTACCCCCTCTGTGTTCTAGGAAAACCTGAAACAAAATCCATAGTGATGTGTTTCCACTTCCATTTGGCTATCGGCATGGGTTGTAGCAGCTCGGCTGGCTTTTAGTGTTTCACTTTAACTTGTTGGCAAGTTAGACACTTGGACACAAACAAGGCTACAACTCGCTTCATTCCTCTCCACCAAAATTGATGGCTAAGATCATGGTACATTTTTGTGCCTCTTGGATGCACCGCAAAGCACGAGTGATGGAATTCCTGAAGTACTTCGTCTCTACAAGATTCTAGAACAAGAAGGCAATCTAAAAAACCCCCTCTCCTCCTTCCCTTGGGAGATTTTCCCTTGGATCACCTCCACTTCCGAATCACCTCGTTGAGCCTCTATAACCTGTGTGACAAGTGTTGGCTGTGTAAGGATTATAAACAAGATGGCATGCTTAGGAGACTCGCCAAGGTGCAAGTCAAGTTCAACTAGATCACCCACCATTTCCCACACTCTAATAGTAACACTAGCAATGGTATTCATGGATTTTCTACTCAAGGTGTTGGCCACCACATTGGCCTTTCCCAGATGGTAGTGCAATTCAAAATCATAATCTTCCATGAATTCCATCCACCTCCTCAGGCGTAGGTTCAAATCTTTTTCAGAGAATAGGTACTCAAGGCTTTTATGGTCCAAGAACACGTCAAACTTATTCCCGTACATATAGTGCCTCCAAAGTTTTAGGGCGAAGATCACTGCAACTAACTCTAAGTCATGAGTTGGGTAATTCCTCTCATGAGTGTTCAATTGATGCGAACCATATGCTACAACCTTACCCTCTTGCATCAAAACACACCCCAAACATTCCCTAGAAGTATCACAATAGGCAGTGTAACCCAACCCTCTCTAGACTGATTAGAATTGGTGCAGCAGTCAATCTAACTTTTAGTTCCAAGAAGGATTTCTCACATGATTCGCTCCAAACAAACTTCACCCCTTTTTTGGTTAACCCAGCCAATGGAGAGGCTAGGGTAGAGAAGTCTTTCACAAACCGCCTATAATAGTTGGTGAGACCCAAAAAGCTACGAATCTCAAATGCATTCTTAGGTCCCTCCTAGTTCTGTACAACATCAATCTTTGAAGAATCCACTATAACCCCATTCCCAAAAACAACATGACCTAAAAACTTCACCTCAGAAAGCCAAAATTCGCACTTCTCATATTTAACGTATAACCGATGCTCCCAAGCAACTATATGACAATACAGATGTGATCTTCATGCTCTTCCTTGGAAGGCGATTAGATTAGAATGTCATCCACAAAAACCACTACAAATTTATACTTTTGAAAGACTCAATTCATCAAATCCATGAAAGTGGCAGGGGATTTAGTCAAGCCAAACGGCATGACAAGGAACTCATAATGGCCATATTGAGTACGAAAGGCCGTTTTGGAAATATCTTGCTTCTTCACTCACAACTAATGATAACCCAACCTTAAATCAATCTTCAAGAAACATCGGGAACCCTTAAGTTGATCGAAAAGGTCATCTTATAGGCAATGGATACTTGTTCTTAATTGTGACCCTATTCAACTTACGGTTGTGATACCCCTGTTCTGTATTATGCTAATTGGTCCCAAATGTCATTGTGATTATATGTTTTGATATGATTTGTGTGCCATTATGTGAATATATATATATACGATCCTGTCTGTAATGAATTTTGTGAAACTGTACTTTTGATGTGAGTTATTAACGTATCTGAGTATGGTTTGTTTGATGTGCATGTAAGCACGGCTCTATGGACAAAGTTTTTAATTCTGCTTCCGTTTGGCCCCCATTAACTCTGTTAAAATACATTTGGTTTGGTTTGAGGCCGTAGGCAATCTCATGGTTACTGGCCGGTTGCGTCCCTAACCCATGGGGGCGGGTTCGGGTCGTGACAACGGTAGTCTATACATAGCCACAATGAACCATCCTTCTTTTTGGCAAAGAGAGCCAGTGCTCCCCATGGCCAAGTGCTAGGCCATATAAAGCCCTTACCTAACAACTCTTGTAACTACTCTTTCAAAACGAGTAGTTCAATTGCTATGAACCTATAAGGTAACATGGAAATGGGTGTCGTGCCAGGCACTAAGTCTATGGAAAACTCTACCTCATGGTGAGATGATAATTCGGTGAGGTCCTCTGGGAAGACGTATGGATACTCGTAAAACACTCTAGGAAATGTACCCCAAACCATACTAATTTCATCATCGATAAAGATTGCAAGGAGGAAACTAAGTTCTCCTTAACCACGTAGGTCATGCAATGGCAGCAACAATCTATCAGTTTTATCCCCCATAAAGTAGAAAATATCTCTACTCAATGTGTGCACAGTAACTCTCCTACAGTAACAATCTATGATGACACGATAGGAAGATAACCAATCCGTGCCTAGGATAATATCAAAACTCAACATATCTAATACAACAAAATCGAAAGGAAGTCGGTGATCGACGACTTTAATCTCACAACCTTGACATCCCCAATTTAGGACAACCTTACCCCCAGCCGATGACTCTACCATGAGCAAAGACTCTAGTTGGTCAATCTCTAATCCCAAAATGAATGCAAATATAGATGCTATGAATGAGTGAGATGCTCTGGTATCTATCAAAACATTGGCACAACTATTGAAAATAAGATATGTACCTCTCACTATCGATGGCCCAGATGATTGCTCAGATGAGGTGATGGCATAAACTCGCCCTTGTGATCTTTGCTCACTCTGATTGTAGGCCTATTGCACTGAACATACAGAAGTGGCCCCATGTACTGCCCTAGATGCCTGTCCAAACTGAACTAGTTAATGGATCTGCCTCGAACCCTAACCTGACTGAAAATTTTCTTCCCTCAAAATTCAGAAGTACTGGTCGTCCTGGCTAACTGTGGACAAGACCTCTTCATATGGCAAGCTAGCCACACTAATAATAGATAGGGAATTGTCCTCCACCCAGTGTCTGGCTCTAAGAACGAGCTAAAATTTGGTGTTGTTAACTACCCCTTCGTGGACATACAGTGAACTTGTGGCCTTGCTTACCATATCGATAACCAGTAACCCCAGTTTGCCCTATACTATCTGTACTCTTTCCTGAAAAAGGAATTGATGATACAGCCTGCAGGGGTGGTGATTGAAATGATGATGAACCCCTCGACTTTTTAGAGGATATAGTATATCCTCGATACTTTGTAAACACCTATCTCTTTAGCCTTCTTTTCTTTTCTTTTGCCTCCAACATTACTTCCATATATGTGGTTGACTCTACGAGCCTATCATAATCACAAATAGTATTTCCCATCACCTTCATCAAAATCCCTAGCCTCAACCTCTTCTCAAACTCTAGGCATCGGCGCTCCTTAGTTGCTACAAGATTAGGTGCAAAACAGGACAAACTGGTAAAAGTGGCCTCAAACTCGACCACCGTGGAGTCAAACGGCTCAAGTTCTTCAAATTCTTTCCTTAGACACTCCCTAGCGGTAGGAGAAAGGTATTTCTTTTGCATGGCATGAGAAAACGCTTGCCAAGTGTGCTCAATTCGACCCTTGCTATACTTTCACTATTGGCCTACGTCTCCCTTTAACTGATAGGTGGCAAGCACTACCTAAAGTTCACCCTCACAAATGTCTATAATCTTGAAAGACTTAGAGATTTGATCTAACCATTTATCGACCTTCAATGGATCCGCGCCATCATGAAATTCGACGGGATATGAGCAGAAAAACTCCTTCAAAAAAGAAGTTCTAGACTCTCCTTCAATCACCTTAGCCACTTTCTCTGCTCTCAATATATCCATTGACTCTCTAAGAAACCCTTCCATCTCTTGGGCGAAGGCCCCCATGGCATCTTGGCCGGTGGAGTGGCCACATTATTTTGACCCACTTTTTTCTTCTTAAGGAGGGATCTCCGGTTGGATCGGAATACCTCAACCACCCCGACGAGGTCTACCATGGCCTCTACCACATCTTCACATCTTATAAGAAATAGAGATAAAATTAAATTCATGGCTCACTTTCCCAACATTTAGTCTCACCCATCACACACACACTAACAAGAGACTATACATACACTTTAGTCACATTAAGCAAGCCACATAAGCACCTTATCACATAGAGTACATACAAACCACCGCACTAAGATATTAACTTGTTCCATGGTGCTCAAAGACTTCCAAGTGGAAAAAACATTGATCAAGTGCCTTTCCCAAAGGACTTCGATGAGTGCAAAGAATGCAAGTCGTATCCTAGAAGTTTGATGGGGAATATAGCAATTAACATTCCTTCCTAGCATGGCAAACACATTATGGCACAAGCCATTTCCCACGAGCTCAAGGTATTCAAACCTAGTTAGCTCTGATACCAATTTGTAATGCCCCTAAATTATTTAAATTAAATCATTACTCATAACATGCTTAATTCTAAATTACTCATCACCACCTAACAACATTCATCTAACACCCTCTTTCTCATTGAACTATAATCTCAAAAATACAAATTTCATGTTCAACTTTTAGTTACATCAACATTAGCATAGTTCAAGAAGTTGGAGGAGATGATACAAAATGCCTTATTTGCTTACAAATATCAAGGTTACACCTTGTTACAACAAAATGAACTCGCGGCCCCAAAACACATATGCTCATAGCTACCACAAAATACATCCATGAGCTTTCGTGCTCCAACCAACAGAAAAATTTCACCTCTTTCTCACTAGGGTGGTGGCACATCACCAAGTCTTGAAATGTTAGATAAGAATGAGCTAGATGCCCAGTAGAGAATATATTTAACCAAGTATATAAACATTTGATTTAGAATATGCATAACCCATGACCCTTTCCCATGAACACTAGCCTCACAATCTCATATTCCCATGCACGTCGTTCCAATTAATTTCCACATTTCTTTGTCCTCACTCGGATGGCCAGTGGACACCTCAAATCTTCCACATTCATTGTCCTCACATGATTGGCATGTGGACACCTAAACATTCCCACATTTATCGTCCTTGCATGATCGGGCATGTGGGCACCTCAGTTTCCCCACGCAAGCAATACCATATCACACATCAAACAAATTACCCAAAACTCTAATTTTATCTCAACACATTCCCAATTTCCCATTCATTCCCCTCTACTTACCAACCAAGACCCATGAACAATGGTTAGGGTTTCACAAGAAATGAGGGCTTTTCATTCTATTCTTTCATTTTCCAATATTCATAGTGTATACATTGTTTTTCATTAAGAAATAACTATTCCAAAAATTTTAAGGCAAGAACCCTCAATCACCATTAATGCCCATATACCAATCACCCATCCCACATCACACGCATATTATGAAATTAATGCATAATCAAACCAAAACATAGATATACAAGGTTAAAGATATTCATACCTCAAGCTTGTGTGCGTAGAGATGAAGACCCAACGAATGCACTTCTAAGATACCACGATCTAATCGGTTCAAAATGTAACTTTTAACAAGATCAACGCTTTTGATGAAGGAACAAAGATGGGTTCTTGTTATAAATAAATGAAATCTAGTGTTTTGGTATTAGGGTTTTCAAAATTGAGGAGTGAGAAGAAGAAAAGATGGAAAAGTGAGCGAAATGAGTCAAAAAGTGAGTTTTAAAATATCTGACCCGAACAAACCACTCTAGCGAACCTTCCATCGCTTGAGCAATGAAGAGACTTCGAACATATCGCTCAAGCAAACACTTCACCGTTTGAGTGGTAAACGCAATGTCCCAGAAGTTTTGTAGGTCTACAGTGAAATTACTAGAAGCCTCACATCTCTAGTCGAGTGACCACTTGACCACTTGAGCAGTCTCGCCTGCAAATAGGCAAGATATTGGGAGCCTTAAATAACCACTCGAGCGACACTTTACCGCTCGAGCGGTCTCCCAGAACAAAATATTACAAACAAGGTCAAAAATGAAACCTCAACTATATAACACGGTACTCAAGGTTCCGAAAGTAAAACAAATAGTCCGAACAAATACATTCAAGTTGGATCCAAGACTCGGGACATCACAATAACGGTGTATGTTGACCTATACGAATAAGTTTTTATAAATTCAGTCAGTGTCAAATAAGTTTCCTATCAATTAAAATTTTCTCAACTTTTACTTTGCATTTTAAGATCCACTTAATTTTTAAAGGGATGAAAATTTTTCTATCAAGCGGACTTAATTGATTTTCACTTAATATATTCAATTTGAAGTGTTGAACTAGTTTGGTATTTGATAAAGCTAAAAATTGAAAACTGAAAATTAAGTATTGAATACTAAACGCTAAATTTTTTAAGCTAAAAAGCTATTTGATAAAAATTTAAGTGCATGACAAAAAATAAGTTGTTTGATATGTATAAGATCAAATTTCAAATTTATTATTTTCAAATTGCATATTTTAATTTTTCTATGGTTACGGTGATGGTAGTAGTAGTGGTAGTGGTAGTAGTGGTGGCGGTGGCGTGGTAGTGGTGGTGGTGGTGGTAGCGATAGTGATGGTGGTGGTAGTAAAATGATGGTGGTATTTATAACAATAATAACAATTGTGATGGCAGCGGCGGCGGCGACAATGGTAGTAGTGGTAGTGGCATGGTAGTGGTAGTGGTAGTGGTGATAGCGGTAGCAATGGTAGTGTGGTGGTGGTGGTGGTAGCGGTAGCGATGGTAGTGTGGTGGTGGTATTGGTGGCGGAGGCATAATGGTGGTGGTTGTGGGGGTGATGGTAGTGGTAGTGGTAGCGGTAGCAATGGTGGTAATGATGAGTTTATAATAGTGTATATCAATATGTTTAGTATCTATAAATTCAATTAGAATTAAGTAAGTTTCATATAACTTGAGATTTTCTTAAGTTTCAGCCTATATTTTAAGAGACGCTTAAACTTTTAAGTGATATCAATTGTGCTTAATTGATTATTATTTAATATATTCAGTTTTAAATATTAAATCAGGTTATCAAACATTATCTAAAAATTTGTAATATAATAAATAACATTTTTAAAAACTTTAAACCATTAGCTTAATTTAAACTTACATAAAATAAAATAAATTAAATTTGATGATTAATATTTTCTAATGAAATGCCTTAAAATTTATTTTGAATTAATCTTATTTTAATATGATAGTTAGTAATTTTTGAAAGAAATATTAATCTTATTCTTTTATTAATAGAAGTACATGATGTGAATTTTTTCTTTGAAAATGTTAAAAATTTAAATATGTAATACTCAAACATTCATCCGTTTAAAATTTAATATTGTTCCACTACTGAAGTTGTGCTCCAAAATGATGATACCTAAAAGGGAAAATTAGCAATACCTCCTCCATCATAAGTCTATAATAGTTAGAGTCCTAGTAAAAGATGATTCAAAGTTTATGTCCCTTTGTGGACGCTATATCTTTTTGGGTGTAAGGCCCATTTTCATATTAATATTGTACCAACTTGCTTTTCCACATCGATAGAGTCGTCACTTAATTTTTTATAGAGAATTAACAAACTTTCAACAATGAAAATTAAGCAAAAGACCTAATCTGTCACAACCAAATAATCAAGGTTCAGGAGCTATGGTACGAAATGGAAAGGTTTTTGAATGATGCACCCCCTTTCGTCCAATCAAGTGATTGACCTGTACTAATTTTCTATTTTATAAGATTTAATGATTAATTATTGCACGGAATTCATTATTAAACCCTAAAACTAGATAATTTGAACAAACAAACATCACATAACTTGGATCTAATGAGCATAACCACATATTTTCCATAAAACCATGATTTTCCACCAAAAAGAGATTTTTAATTCATGTGGTCATAAACACAACCCAAATTAAGCAATATTTATGAAAAGCATCCAAAACATACAATTTTGAACAAAAAGAACATAAACTTGAATCATTGCCAAAAAAAAAAAAAACAATATGCCATAAAAGAGTAAGCAACTCACTGGATTTCACCATCAAGTGTCTAACATGCATGATACGATTAAAATAATATACATATGTCCTAAACATGCTACTATACATACAATCATTGTTTTCAAACCCGGACCGAATCGGCCGGTCGGACCGGGAACCGGGCCTTGTTCTGGTTCGGTCAACCCCCTAAACCCGGAGTGGGGCCAAAACCGGGAAAACCCGGTGACCCAGTGGTCGAACCGGTAAAACCGGTGACCCGAACCGGGTCGGGAGGGTTAGGCCGGTTTTTTTTTTTTCGATTTTCTTTTTTTTCTTTTTTATTTTCTTTCTTTCTTTTCTTTCTCTTTCTTTCTTATATATTTATATATATATATATATATAAATATATTTCAAAATTTTGACTAAAAATTCTTATTTCAAGAGTCTCTTCTCATAAGGAAGAGTCTCATTGAAAGCTTGAGAAGAGAATCGACAAAATTCTATGTGGGATTCAATCAAATTATTTGAAACATATTTATTGGAGGGAGAGTTGAAAATTTCATTTCCCTCCAAAATTAAATCTAGCATTCAATCAATTTATTTGGAGGGAATGTTTAAAAAATTTAATTTCTTTAAAATAAGTGACTTTTTTTTATCAATTATGACTTTATTAAATATTATTAATAAATACTATGCAACAATTTTTATTTTTATTTGATTATTTATAAATATTTTTATTTATTTATAATTTATAATTATATTTTTTAATTATATAATATTAATTATGACGTCACGGTTCGACCGCTTTGACCCGACGGTTGAACCAGTGACCTGTCCACCCCGTCCCTTTTCCGGTTCGCTCACCGGTCCGATTTTGAAAACATTGCATACAATATACAACCTAAGCTCGGTTTAAGAATTCCAACCATGATTTTAATGCAAATAAAACAATTAACAAATAAAAACTAACATATTGAATATTATACGGTGATCATGAAAGGTAGGACAAGATGAGATGCAATGCTTGGCCTAGGTATGGAAGTTGGACAAGAGTGGGTCTTGGTGACCACACTTAGGGAATAATGAAATCTAGAAATCTAGGTTTCCCGTTGAAGAACATGAATGCTAAAATCATAACTTCTTATTCAAAATTTGGGATTTCATGATTTGAGTTCGAAAACATGGACTTGGATACCCATACTTGATGATTTCATGAAAACAAATACAAAAACATGGCACATGATACAAACTTTTAGATCAAACCAAGATTTTTCTTCAAGAACACAACAACATCGCTTTCTCTCTCTAAAAAAAAACTTTAAATTCAATGCATAACTCATAAATCATGCTACATCATGCATTGTGATTAGATTAATATAAAGAACAACAAACGTAGATCAAGAATCTAACCTCAAAATACAAATCAAATGGTTAAGAGTCTAAGAATCAAGCTTGGAAAATCTAGCTTCCTCCAAGAACTTCTTCTTCATCTTCCTAGAGCTTCTCTCTCTTCTTAGACAAATATATAGCAAAGATATGGGTTTTCCAACAGCTAATTGACTTAAACCCACTATTGGGACACGTGGCATCATCTAGTCAAATCTTCTCAAAAAGGTGTCAGAATGAAAGGACAAGAGGTAGGTCAAAGTGTATACAACAAGTAAAGTGGCATAGGTACTTCTGACAAGGCAAGGACCTTGGCTCAAAACACAGGCTTCAGACAAGTGAAGGATAAGTGAGGTCTTCTTGATCTTGGCTAGAAGGGGTAACACTTGGCCTAGGTGTGACACACTTGTGCCTAGGTTGTACAAGACATGGAACAAGGTTGCTAGGTATTGGCTTAGTGTATAACTCGGTAAGAAAGTGCCCAATGCGGCTACAAGGTTCAAGGATCAAAGATCTCGGATGCCTAGGTGGTGCACACCTCGGCCAAGGTGCGAGGGTAGATGTGGAGGTCAACTAAGATGGTTCCAAGATGGCCCTAGGTGTTGTCGCTCAACGACCCAGGTGTAAAAGTTCAAAGATGTGACCTAGGTGTGAGTTACCAAAGGTAGATAGCCTAGGTTCAACACACAAAGAATGGAACAAAACATGGCCTTGATTGCAACAGATAAAATCCTAACTCGACAAATAAGCTCGATAGTTGTAGGCAAACAACATCAAAGAAGCTTCAGTGCTCCATGTTGAATTCCATTCACTTTTTAACGATATCATGGTTCACCTTCATTACCTGGAATTTTAGGATATCCAGCCCATAAAATGAGAGTGAGCTTATACACCCAGTAGGAAATAAACTTAACAAGATATACGTAATTTAAATATGATTATGCTCATGTAATGCCATGCCATGCATACGACTTAACTTTGTTTCGAAACTCAATTGTGAAATGCATAATTTGTAACCCATGTTTGACCCAACTCATTAAGCATTGTCATAACTAAGAACTTTCATTTTGTAATAATCTCCACATTACATATCTCAAACACTCCCTACATTTACCGATTACCAAGAATGGTAGGGCAAGTGGGCACCTCTTACTTTTTCTAAAACCTCTACATTTACCAGCCACCAAGCATGAAGGGGCAATTGGACACCCGTTTTATTTTAAAAATATCTCCACATTTTCTAGCCACCAAACACGGAGGGGCAATTGGACACCCATCAATCATTTCAACCTTTCCCTCACATTTATCGGCGCTTAGCACAGAAGGGAAATTGGGCACCTTTACCAAAATATCAATAACATCCCCACATTTTCTGGCCTCTGAGCATGGGAGAGCCATTGGGCACCTCAACACGCATAACACATTTCCAAAACCACACAAACACCTTTAATTTACTCAATATTTAACCCAAAAATCATGAGAATGCAATGCAATGCAATGCATGAGTTTCCAAATATTCTGATTTACCCAAAGCGTAATTTAGTTGCACAAGAATTTATCAAGTAGAACTAGTGAAATATTCTCTATTTTCATGAATCCAGGTCTTTCTCATTACCAACAACAATCCCATGCAAGATATTACTTTACATTCTTACAATATTCCAAAGTTTTTATATGATTCTCTTCCATGAATCATTAATAATATCATCATAATTCATAATTCATCCCATATATATATTTTCAAGGAATATCAAGTGAAATTTCAACATAAAGCATTAATTAGCTCAAACTCTCTTTTAATTCAAAATTTTCAAATCTAGGGTTTTTAAGAAAATTGGGGGTTTTTCTCATTTCTTTGTGAAATCGTCAAATCATAAATTATTATCCATTAATGTACCAAAACATTCAACACACTTTAAAATTTTGAGTGAAAACCCCATTTTGTACACAAACAACTTACTATTAAAGTTTTCTAACTCATAATTAACTTAAAATTCCAAAATGTCACAACATCACACCGAATCATAAATATTCATGGTTAAGAGAACCCCCTACCTCAAGGATGAGAGCTAACAAGGAAGACCCAAGCAAAAACTTTGGCGAAATCACAATTCAACCAGTCAAGATGGTGACCTTCACTTCTCCTTCACCAATCTTGTAAGATCTATGACGGATCCTTAGTAAAATGGGGTGAAACCAAATGTTTTAAGGCTAAGGTTTTCAGACATAAAGGGGTGAGAGAGAGAAATGAGAGAAAACTGAGAGAAAATGAGCAAAAAATGGGCTTTATATTTGCTGATCCCCAACATACCGCTCGAGCAACCAATCTTGTGTTTAAGCGAACACGGCCAACTCTCAGAATCTCAAGCCTACAAGCAAAAGTACTGGATGCCTCAAAAAACTGATCGAGCAAACACTTGTTCTCTCGAGCGAGGAAGTGAAATTTTCAGACCGTTACAATCTTCCTTCCTTGTGAAATTTTGTTTCCGAAATTTGCTACAACACCAAACCAAAACAACAAAAACTACACAATCCATATGCTAAAGGGTTTAATTTTCCTTAGAATTTAAACGACTGGAATTTTAAAGACCTGAACAGAGTTAAATGAAATAACCATAGGGATTAGCACTCATTGCCCAATCATGAAGGGTTTACAATCGCCGACGCCTTAAAGGGAGATTTCCAATACAAGAATTCTACACAATCAAAGGAATTGATTTCTCAAACAACACAATGACCACCACGACACTCCAACAAACAAGTCTATGATGCAACAATAATTCAAGAATCGGTCATAGTAGAATCAAATTATAACAATGACTTAGGGTTTTAAGTTCGAAGTTATAGTGTAACCTCTATATTTCGATTCTAATACCCGTACTCCACAACTCTCTCCTCAGTTACGAGCAACAACTCGAGATGATGAGTATTTTCTCCAACTCTTTCACAAGGATCTCAAGACCAATTTAATCGAAATGGGCATTTCCCATTATGTATTGTTTCTCAACAAGAACTGAAGAGACCCAAGGATCTCAATGACACTATGACTCATACAAGTCAATAGTGTCCTTTAATCGCACACCAACACTTGACAATAACCGAACAATCAGGAACCAAAATTCCCAAAGATGGTACCACCTACATGCAATGAGAAACTCTCAATCAACAAACAGAAGAATAGAGTTTGCCAAGAAAACTCAGGACATAAAAAAATAAAAAATAAAAAAATTGATTGTCCAGGCCCGCGGCTTGGATGCAACACCTTAAAATAAAACACTAAGTGGTTCCCCATAGTCAACAGTTCTACACAAGAGTGATTCTAACAATTAATGACATTATAAGGCGAAGAATTTGAATGAGTCTAGTTCACAGAGGCAACATACCCAACATAATTTCGTCGATCTATACCAACTCAGTACAACGCAACTAAGCAATGCATAAGGACTAATCATTCATTCTAGCAAAAGGAATTTTCCCATTATCTTTTAACGTTTCCAATCTTTCCTTCAACAACAAACCCGATGATCTTCAACCATCACCCAACAACAACCACCACACCCACAGTGGTGCCACAATGCTAACACACGAGTTCCATAATTGTGATAACCATGTTCCGTGTTATGCTAATTAACCTTAATTATGATTGTGATTATATGCTTGATATAGTTTTGTGTGATAATTACGTGATTATATGTGTTTTTGTATTTCTATTTGTTCACTGTAGGAAAATCTATTTGAATTTCTGCTTAAAAATTTTAATTGAAGGCCTTATCGGCCTCAGAAACCGAAATTGACTACGCCATTGTGATTAGCATAATTTTTAGTGCCTATGGTGAAATTTAATTGAAAATTTATTCGGATCAAAATAATTAGATTCAGAATGATTAATTAAGCTCAATTACTTAGCATTAATCGAATTTCATTAGGCAAACATATATAAGGGGCCCTATTACACTTAACCTCATTCTTTTGAGCTCAAATCTGAAAATCACACTCTAGAGAGAGAGGGCCAGTTCTAGAGAGAGGAAGAGGGAAGGTTGTGTATTTTGGCTCAAAGTTTTTGAACTTGGAACCTGCACTCAAGAATTAACTATAATTTGAAAGATTTGAGCCTCTAGGTGAGTAATTGAGCATAGATTTGTAAGTTTGAGTTTGTAATTATAGCGATCCCGGGTTTACCCTTGTTGTATAGTGATCCGGACATGTGTCCGTGGATGTTGGTAGTTGTTTATTATCTTGTTTACATCCTTTCCTACTTTGTATTTGAGTTATAGGATGTGTTGGGCGGGTTTGTTACAGGTTGGTTGAGTTTAGAAACCAAAACTAGTTGCCCAGATTTAACTGTCGTGAGCCATAAGCTACCACTTTCCCTTCTTGCATCAACACACAACCCAAACCCTCTCGTGAGGCATCTAGTTTTGGTTTCTAAACTCAACCAACCTGTAACAAAACCACCCAACACATCCTATAACTCAAATACAAAGTAGGAAAGGATGTAAACAAGATAATAAACAACTACCAACATCCACGGACACATGTCCGGATCACTATACAACAAGGGTAAACCCG